>JAVSBS010014241.1:0-12183 GCA_033124195.1 Coracias cyanogaster
CGCCGCGGCCTCCGGAGCCGGCGAGGCCGGTGGCTGCGGAGCCGCGCGGCGCGGCGGGCTCCCTCTGGAGGCCTCGGTCCCGGTGCACGGCACGGCAGGGCCTCCCCGTGGGAGCGGCGCTGACACCCCGCTCCCTGTCGCCCGACGCACGGTCCCCAGCGCTGCGGCCCCCGAGCGCTGTCCCCCGCTCCCCGTTTGCCTCATGCACGGCCCCGGCTCCTGCCATGGCCGCTGCCCGCCGCCGCCACGGTGCGCCGGCTGCTCGGTCTGCCGGGGGGAGATGAAGGGGGCCCGGCCGGCGGGGAGCCGCTGACCTCGGCGTGGAGGGAGCTGTGGCCTGCGCGGGCCCCGCGGCAGCCGTGGGCAGGGTGGGCTGGCTGCGAGCGACCCCGGCCCCGGCTGTCCAGCCCCCGGCCGACGCTCGGGCACTGCGGGGCCACGGGAGGACGGGCGGGGGCGGCCGTGGGGAGCGCGGCCCCGGCGAACAGCGCCGGAGCGCTGCACAAAGGGCCGCGGAGGGAGGGCGGGCGGGCGGGAGCCGTGGCCGTGGGGCTGGCGCCCGGCCGGGAGCGTGGGCGAAAGGGTTAAGGAGCTGCGGCGGGCAGGGGGAGGGAGGGCTGGCCCGGCCGGGGGAGAGGAAGGAAGCAGAGGAGGAGAGGAGAGAGAGCATCCTGCCCGGAGGGTTTGCCGGGGGCCCCTTTCCCCCGGGAAGCGGCTTGTGGAGCTTTGAAACCGCCGAGGATGGAGCGGCGGAGAACGGGGCAGGCGGCGGGGCTCAGGCCGGCTCTGCGCCCGCAGCTCCGTGCTCGCAGGCGGGGCTGCACAGCTGCCTGCGGGGGGGGCTGCGCCCGGGTGACCCCGGCCGCCCAGGTCCCCCACAGCGCAGCCCCTGCCCTGCCGCTCCCGTGGCCTCCCAAAACCTTGGGAAGGGCAGTCCCAAGGACAGGCAGGGCAGGAGCGGCCCCGGGACAAACAAGGGCAGCGAGTGGGGGGCAGGACACCTGCCTCCAGCTGCCGAGGACAGGCCACCGCTGCTGAGCTCCTGCCCTGCGTGGAAGAGCTGTGGCTGGGCTGAGGTCAGCTGGAGACCTGTCACCCCAGCAGCCATGTGCAGCACAGGGACAGGCCCCGAGGGACTGGGGTCCTGGATGGCCGGGTGCGTGCTGCAGCCCCTCTGGAGTCTTCCCTGCTCCCCTAGCCCTCAGGCAGACGTGCTGGCCCCCATCACCAGCAGAAGGGGTGTACAGGGCCCCAGCCCCGGGCAGCAATGCTGAGTCCTCGCTGGGCTTTGCTTCATCCACCCAAAGCAGAGCCAGGTTCACCGGGCTCCTGTGCCCATGGGGTGCCCTCCACTGTGCTGGTCCCTGTAACCCACAGCGAGTACAAGCGGGATCCGCGCTGGGACACGGTGCCGCTCTGCAGCACCATTCCCTGCCGCAGTCCCAGCCCCATCCACCCGTGAGGGTGACGGGATGGAGAGCGGAGCCAGGATCCGTCTCCATGCCGCAGACCGTTTTTCCCAGCCCAGCCTGCCACCTCTCCGACGCAGTCCGGGGCTGGCCTGCCGCGAAGGTCACTGGCAGCAGCCGAACGGGAGCGGGTGTGCAGCGCGGTAGGGGGGGCATTTCTGCGCGGAGCTGCGCCCGCTGGCCGGGAGATGGGGCTCGCAGCCCGGCTTCCCTCGCTGGCTGCCGGCCACGGCGGGGCGAGCGCAGAGGGCTCCGTGCTGGAGAGGGGCCCGCAGCGGGCAGCCCCCCACCCGCGCTGGGACCCCGGCTGGAGCTGGGGGCGCGCAGCCAGCGCTGGGGCTGGGGGCTCGGCTCTGCCCGGTGCTGGGAGAGAGCCGGGCTGTGCGTGTGCGGGGTGGGCACGGCCGTGCCTGTGTGAGCGAGGACGTGGCGGCCGGCGCCGTGATGGTGTGCGTGGAAGGGGTGTCATGGGGGTTGTGCTCGGGGTGCAGCGTGTGGCTGGGGGGTGGATGGATGCATAGGGCGGGGGACTGTGCACTGGGGCTGTGCCTGAGGTGTGTGTGTGCAGGGTGGTGCGTGAGTGCATGCGTGTGTGTATGGTCACAGGAGGGTGTGCGCGCAGGGGCTTGTGCATGGATGCAGTGTTTGCAGACATGGAGGGGTGTGGGGTGCGTGCACACATCTCTGTGTGTGCACACATCTGTGCGTGTGGTGTCCAGGGATGTCAGAACTGCTGGCGTTCACATTCCTCTGCAGGAGAGGACAGGCCCCTGCCTGGGAAGTGGCACAGGGTGCTCCCCCGTGTGCCCCCTGTCCCTGCCCCCATGGAAGCCCGTCCATCCCCTTCATTGCCTGGGCGCCGGTAGGGCAATGGAGCGCGGGCATGGGACAAGGACACGGCCCGCAGGGGTATGGCAGGCAGGAGCAGGCAGAGGGGCAGCGCCAGGCGGAGGAGGTAGGAGCCTGGTGCCATTCAACCACCCCCCACCCAGCTTCACCCCTCCCTGCCCGGGGGCAGAGGCTTTCTGCATCTCAGAAAAGCCAGATTCTCGCTGGAGATAAAATCCTGTTGCCTTTGTTTGGGGGAGAAAAGACAACAGCAGCTCCCGGCCCCACAACAGTATCGTTAAGGGAAGGCATCTCCTAGTGAAGAGCTGGAATGAGGAACCAGCCCGTGTCTGGCCCCTGGGGTGCTGTGTCTCCCCCAGGACTCAGCATCCCGCCTCCAGCACCAGAGCCATATCTATCAGGATTCAGCATCCCCCTAAGGACTACAGCATCTCCCCCAGGACTCAGTATCTCCCCTGGACCAGAGTAATCTCCCCATAGGCTCAGCATCCCTCCAGGATTCAGCATCTCCCCCGGAACCACAGCATCCCACCCAGGGACCTCAACATTCCCCAGAACCACAGAATCCCCCCAGGACCACAGCATTCCCCTAGGACCACAGCATCCCACCCTGGACCAGCAGCACAGAAGTGTGGCTGGGAAGCTCCTCAGCCCCACAGACATGTCCCAGCCACATGCAGCAGGGGAAACCCCAGCCAGAGGGTGAACAAAGCCACTGGATGGGCACGTTCTGGTCAGGCAGCAGGTACCTGGCCCCGGATCTGGGGCAGGCAGGGTGCCCGCAGGCAGGGCCAGGCTGGGGAGCGATGCCAGGGTGCAGGGAGAGATGCCAGGGTAAAAAGGGTGGGGGCAAGCGGCAGGAGGTGGCATGTGGTGGTGGTGTGTGGGAACGCTGCCTCAGGAAACCAGCGGGATTTACTGGGCTACATGCTAAATCCCCCTCACAAAAGGGGCCTGTTAGTGGGGACAGGATGCCGGTGGCTCAGCCACACTTGTTTGGCCAGCAGAGCCTGGCGGATTAAGGACAATTGGTTCAGCCCTGACAGAAAATACCAGGAATGTTAAACAATAAAAACCGCCTCCAGTTGTTGTGGGGCTGTGGGACACCCTGGGCTGCTTCCCTGCCCAGCCATGGCCCTAGCTGGCCCGTGCCTGGCAGAGCTGGCTCTGGCACAGCCCACTTGCACCCACTGCTGCAGCTCACGGGGATGCACCGGTGCCTGGGGATGGGGTGAGGATCTGCCCTCTGTGCCAGGCGAGGCAGGTGGGCACAGTGCTGGGCACCACCAGGACACTGAAAGCATCTCTGGGCTGAGCTGATGTGCACATGGCACTGTCTGCACCCCTGTGCTGCCTGCACACACGGCACACTCTGTGACTGAGGACAAAGCAAGGCCATGGCGAGGGTCACCATGTCCCCTTGTGCTGCCCCACCTGGCATTAAGGATTAATGAACACATCTCCACCTCAGTCTTTGAAATTGGTGTGGCCCCATTTCCCAGGGAAAAGGCAGCACCCATGCAAACCATACCAGGCACGGGGCACTGCCTGCCGCCCTGTGCTGCCCTCCAGCATGGAGCAAGGTGGGAGCAAGCTGGGCACAGCCCCAAGGGTCTCAGTGCCCTCCCCATGCACCCATCCATGTTCACCCCTGGTCTCAGCGAGGAGCCAGGCAGCCCCCATAGGCAGCCCGGGCAGTTTGCCCTCCAGCATGTGAATGCCCCATTCAGGGCTGTGCGAAATGCATTGGTTCTGGCACATTAGGGGACAGCTGGGATCCTTCCCGGGGAGGCAGGTTTCACACCTGCCCGTGGGCTGTCTGCCTCCACCCGCTGTGCCGGACCGTGAGGCTCATCCCAGCAGAGAGGGGAGCAGAGCTGGGGTGGAAGCTGCCAGCATGCTGGCAAGGTTGGGCTCCCCAAAGCAGCCCTGTGAGGGGCTGCAACAAGGAGGGGGCCCCAGGACAGCTCTGCAAGCCACTGGGCTCCCCAGCACATGTGATGCATGGCAGGCACTGCACCCATAGAGCACTGACCAAGAGCAGCCACAAGCTGCATCCCTCAAGAGCCTGGACCCCAGTCCCATTGCAGCAGCAGGCAGGACTGAGGGACCCCACTGGAGCTGCCTCAGGCCCAGATCCTGCCCCAAAAATGCCTGCTAGCCCCCATGCCCTTGGGCCAGTTTGGGGCAAGCCATGCTGGAGAGCCAGCTTCCAAGCTGGGGGGCTGCAAGTGCAGCTGGGAGCTGGAGAAGGAAACCAGATCCTGGGGCTAATGGCCAGCAAAGCCTGGCCCTAGATGAAACCCTAGACTCAAGGAGCGGGCTGGCAGGAGGGGCCGAGACAGCTGCAGCCCTCCCTACCCACGCTCCTGGCAGAACCGGGCACTCTGGGGCAAGGGGGGAGCAAAGCGGGCACCAGAGAGCATGGCGTGGGGCTGGAGCCCCCAGCTCGTGCTCCAGGGGCATGGGGGCTCTGGGGAGGCAGCACAGAGCCCGTAACTCACTTTTATCGGGAGCTGGTCTGGGCAGGGGGGCTGCGGGGCGTCCCCAGTGTGCAGGGCCGGGCCCCAGAGCGCTTTCCCAGCCTGGGAGCCCGTGGCAGTTGGGGGATCGGTTTCAGGGCGATGCTGGTAGCAGAGTTCACGGTGACTTAGCGCAGCAGCGACTAATAGGGAACAGATGCGAGGGTGCTTTGTGCTGGAGCTGGCCTGGAGGCGCGGGAGTGGGGACATCGCTTCCTGCACCTGTGGCACTGCCTCCGTGTCCCCTGGCAGTGCTCGAAGGCCCCTGTGACAGCTAGGGCAAGGAGTCAGCCCCCGAACAGCCATCCCAGCTCAGCTTGGGCCTTCGGCCCCTAGAAATTGTGCCAGGGTCTATTCCAAAAAATAATTTATCAGGTCGATATTTCACGTACATAAATATTAATCTCTATGGCTATGTACAGATGCAGCAAGAGCCTGGCAGGCAGCAGGGCTCCTGCCCAGAGATACTTCCACTGAACTGAAGCCTGGCTCCCGGGGCGATGCCACGGGCATCCCATGCACTACCCACCCTGGAGAGGCTCTGGCTCCCGCTGCCCTGCATGCCAGGCAGGTCTCAGCCAGGACTGAAGGCTCGGTGCTGAAATGGAGCTTTGAGAGTGGGACACCCTGTCCTGGCACTGCAGCTCAGGGCCCTGCCCACCCACCACTCACACGGGGCAAAGCAGAGAGTGTGCTTTGCAGGAGCAAACACCTGCAGGAATCTGGACTCACTCCCTGCAAGGGCAGAGGTGGCCTCAGTATCACCCTTCCCTCCCCACCCTTAAGTCCTCACGCTGGGGTAGGAGAAGAGGCGAGGAGCCAGCGGCAGTGGGTCGTGGGTGAAGACAGAGTCGTCAGAGGAGCAGGAGCTGGCAGTGTCCTCACAGGAAGGCGAGTACTGCTCGAAGGGCATGGAGAGGTCCAGGTACTGCAGAGAGAGACAGTGTCAGCAGCGTCAGCACACACAGTGCCTGCTCTGCCGCCCTCCAGACCCCCACACCGCTCACCTCCTCCGAAACAGCTGCCAGGACCTTGTCTAGCCCCTCTACAAGCTGTTTGAAGGTGGGACGCTGCGAAGGCACGGCATGCCAGCACTCCCGCATCAGCATGTACCTGGGGTGGACAGAGAGGTGTTAGAGGGGTCCTGTTGTGCTCCCTGCCTGCCCCGCCTGGCTGGTACTCACAGCTCATGGGTGCAGTTGGATGGCCGGTCCATGCGGTGCCCCTCCTTCAGCAGCTTGAAGAGCTCCTCGACAGGGATGCCGGGGTAGGGAGAGCCCCCCAGCGTGAAAATCTCCCACATCAGGATCCCGAAGGACCACCTGGGATCACACATGGCAAAGGTGTTCAACCATGGCCTATGACCCTCCTCAGGCAGGCCAGGCCCCAGCTCGTCCCACTGCACCCTGTGGTGTCATGGGAGCATGAATAGGAGCAGGAATGGGAGAGGGTGGCATCACCACTGGGGAAGATGTGCCTCTGCTGCTGCTGTCACCATGGAGTATCCCAGTCCTACTTATGGGGGCCCTCCAGTATGCACATAAACCCATGGCACTGCCTTGTCCCACACCTGACAGCACCCTCAGCCCCCAGCAGTCCCTCTCCAGCTGTCCCAGGACTCACACATCACTCTGGTGGGTGTAGACACGGTCAAAAAGGGCCTCAGGTGCCATCCACTTCACTGGAAGGCGACCCTATGGAAGCAAACCCCCAGCTCAGTCCCAGCCAGGGATTCCAGTCCTCACCTCTCTCCCCAAGACCTCCCCACTCACATTGCTGGTTTTCTTGTAGTAGTCAATGTCATGGACATCCCTGGCCAAGCCGAAGTCTGCAATCTTCATCACGCTCTCTGCTGTGACCAGCACGTTGCGGGCAGCCAGGTCACGGTGGATGCACTGTGGGGAGGGGAGCATCACCCACAGGAGGTGTGAGATGGTGGCTCCTGGTCCGTGCATCCTCTACTCACACCCAGAGCCGCCCTCCCATGCACAGCCCAGCACGCCAGCAGCAGCAGGAGCACCCCTACACCATGCTGGCTGCAGGGACAGGCACAGTGGAGGGACACATCCAGGTGGGTGCTGAGGATCAGGCTTTAAGACCCACATTTTGGGGTAGATACTGTCTGAGCTTTGCCAGATGTGGCTAGGACATTCTGGACAGCCCAGGGGAAGTGGCTGGGCTCCCTCTTCCCATTCAGAGAGATGCCAGTGAAGGGACAGAGCTCCTCCATCACCACCATGCCCCTCCTGGGCCCTGCTGAGCAGAGGCAGCCCATGCAGGCCGTGCCAGCCCTACCCGTTTGGACTCCAGGTACTCCATGCCACGGGCCACCTGGTAGACGCAGGAGACCAGGTCCTTGAAGGAGAGTTGCTCCTCGGGCATCGCCACGACGTCGAAAGCGTAGTCAGGTGTTGGGGGGCGGCGGGCACGGAGGTACTCGCGCAGGTTGCCTTTCTCAGCAAACTCCACAATCACATACAGTGGCCCTGGGAAGGGCGTCCACTTCGCTCAGCCCCTGTCCTGTCCCAGCGCAGAGTCCCATCCCGCCTGCCGCTGTCCCCAGCGGCACCATCCCCTGATCCCGCTCCATGCCCATGCCCTGCCTGAATCCTGCCTGCGCAGCCCCCTCACCATCCTGCGTGCAGACTCCTAGGAGGTTGATGATGTTCTTGTGCTTGTCCATGAGCTTCATCATCTCCATCTCGGATATGAGGTCAGCCAGGTCCTTGTCAGTGGCGCTGTCTGGGGAAGCAGAGCCATGTCACCATGCCAGCTGGGGTGGCACAAGCTGGCATGGATGCCACCTCTGTGCCTGGGACATGGGCAGGGGAGCTGTTACCTTTCAGCATTTTGACAGCCACAGTGACAGCTCTGTCTGGCCGGTCTCTGTCAATGCCGTAAGCCTCTGCCCGCACCACCTGGCCAAAGCAGCCTTCCCCCAGCGGCTTGCCCAGCACCAGCCTGGCAGGGACGGGCAGAACTGTGAGGGACTGCAGGGCTGGCCCCACTCCCTGCCACCACATGGCCAGACGCTGAGGGGCAGAGGTGGCGTGGCTGCCCCTCTCCCTCCAAGACAAGTCCCAGTGCCCTGGGCTACGGCGATGCTAAGGCGTCTGGTAATGGTTGGAGACCTCCCCATCTATCACCCACATGCTGCCATCCCTGAGGCGGCTGGGGAAAGCAGTCCCCAGTCCCAGACCTGCCCCACGCAGCACCGTACTTGTCTCGAGGGAACTCCCACTTGGCATCGAGGGGCAGGTCCAGCTCCATGACTCCAGCCAGCATTGGTGCGCAGCTGGAGGAGAGACGGGTGACGCGCATCAGGGACGTGCTGGACTTCCCAGAAGAGCTGGAGTCCAGGGAGAACTGCAGAGAGAGCCCAAGAGACCTGAGCCATCCCACTCCATGCTCTGGGGCCAGAGACCCAACAGTGCTGCAGAGATCCTCCCTCAGAGCAACAGGGTGAGGGAGCTGCAGGAAGCAGTGGGGAGGGCAGCCCGAAGGCTGGAAGCACAGAGTAAGGTGTGATGGGCTCAAGCGGCACTCAGAGTCAGTTGGTTGCCAAGGTCTCCCTGTGCTCCCAAGACTCCAGCTTGGCACCCACCTGTCGGATGAGTGGGAATTTGGAGAGCTTGTGGACTGCCATGGGCTCCAGGGGCTGCTTGCTTGACTGAGTCTGCATCCGGCACAGCACCACGATGATGATGGCCATGGCCACAGCCAGCGAGCCTGAGGTGTAGATGATGATGTCTGTGTACTTGGTCTCAGGGGCTTCAGCTTCCCGCACCAGCTCCTCTTCTGGAGGGAGTGAATGAGTTGGCCTGAGCTATTGTCCCTGCACATTGCGAGTCCCAGCTCCCACACCAGGAGCCCCATCCCTACCTGGTAGGACGGTGAGCCAGGCAGACTGGTAGGAGAGGCCAATGGAGTTCCCCGCCAGGCAGGTGTACTCGCCAGCATCCTCCATGGAGACATTGCGCAGGTACAGCACCTCTACCTCAGAGCTGTTGATGTCTGCAGTCTGCCAGGAAGAGGGATGGATGGTCAGCATCACTCCTCCTCCTCAGGGGGACTCTGTGCATCTCCTGTCACCACTTTGAGGTGGGCTTCTGGAACCTGGGTGCTTCCAGCCCTTGTTACCTTGAGTACTTGTACGTAGGGGACTCCGTCGGGACCATAGCTGCTGCCGTTCACCTCGATGTGCTTCAGCCACTGGATGTGGGGCTGGGCATCGCTGTAGACCTTGCAGAAGAACTCCACGTCACTGCCCACCAAGGCCGTGGTGTTGGCAGGCAGCCCAGCCTGCAAGATGGGCCTGTGCGGGGACCTCTCTGCGCAGAGAAGAGCAGAGTGGTGTCACCGACACACTGGCCTAGAGCAGAGGCTTCATCCTTCTCCACCCACCATGAAGCCACAGAGAACTCTTCCCCAGCCCTACAGTAGACCAGCACAACCCGAGCCCGGTCTCCATCCTGGTCTCTTCAGTGTGAGGGACATGCAGGCTGCACCACTGGACACAAACAGAGCTTCCTCCACCCCCTTCCCCATGACCCTGACCCCTCTGCCAGGCGTGGGGGGTGCGGGGAGCCAGAGCCAGTGCTGAGGAGCCCTCACCCAGCACATCCAGGAGGTAGCTGTAGCGGATGCTGCCAAACCTGTTCTCCACCAAGCAGGTGTAATTGCCACGGTCGGAGGGCACCACACTCTCCATCACAAGGCTCCAGTGCTGGTGCCGGAGCTGCAGAGGAGGGAGTTAAGGTGTGATGGGGGAGCTGGACCACGGGAGGGCAAGCTGCAGCAGGGGGACCTGGCCCTTACCCGGATGCCCCCGATGCGGTGCTCCCCCCGGAACTCACGCCCATTCTTGAACCAGCGGATGCTGGGGCTGGGGCTGCCTGAGGCTGGGCAGCGAAACTTCACTGTGTTCCCTGCAGGGACTGCATACAGCTTCTTATCCATCCGGTGGGGGTGAGTCCAGTATGGAGCTGGGGAGACATGTGACGTATGGTGAGAGGGGTCCAGGGGCAGCACGGAGGCTGCTGGAGCTGCTCCTGGCCACTGGTGCTGTTAGCAGGAGGCAGCAGTGCCCCACGCCACTGGATCTGCCCCAGCTGCCCTCCTGCCCAGGGTGGCACTGACCTCTGTGCACGTAGACAGGCTCCTTGTTTCGGTCTCTGTGGGGACTGTCCCCATCACTGTCTTCATCGTCATCACCTGATGCCACTGAGTCTGCAAAGGAAAATGAGTTGAGAGGGACATCCCTGACCGTAGGGCCGGGTGGGCAGCAGCTGCCCTGGGGGGTTGCTGGGCACTGCTGGGGCTCCTACCCATGATGGAGATGGTGAAGTTGCGCAGGATCTCCCCAGTCCCCCGCGCGCGGCACACATAGAGCCCTGAGTCCTCATAGGAGACCTCTGAAATTTCCAGCAGGCTCTGCTGGAGGTGGATGCGACCCCCTGAGACAAGTGGCCTGGACTCCTTGTACCAGACTATGCTGGCACCACTCTGGCTGGCGTCACAGTACAGCTTCAACATGTTGCCCGGCTCCAGCAGGAGATGCTCCTCTTCTGACTCCAGCAATGGGCTCTCAAATAGCTCTGGACAGATACCATGAGCACCCGCCTTGGTGCTCACCCCTCCCTGAGGCAGAACCTGACCATGCACCCACCCCAGAGTGGAGGACAGATGGTGTGACACAGCCCAGTGCCTGGCTCTGCCACTCTGGAGGCAGGCAAGGGCCAGACTCTGCCCTGGGGCACAGGGACACGGCTTCCCCAGTGGCATGTCCCTGTCCAAGGCCACACATGCCACTGTTCTCCTGCAAGGCCACTCCCAGTGGCACTGGGTGTTTGTGCCTGTCCTGCCTCAACAAATGCAGCAGCAAATGAGGGCACCAAACTCTCCTGGCCACTTGCCATCGGACCTCCGCATGCCCCAAGCACGGCCAGGACCTCACAGCCTGGCTGGCCCCGGTGATGCCCAAGCCCGGGCACAGTGCCCTGCCTGTTGAGGGCTGGCACCACGCACATGGACGGCAGAAACCACCCGGCCCCAGCGCAGCAACACCCACCGCAGCCCGACTACCCGTCTGCAGGGGTCTTAGGGGACACAAGTGTGTTCCCACCTCTCTGCGTGGCTGTCACAGGGAGGACATGGGGTAGCTCAGCAGATCCCGTGGGACATGTCCTTCTCCTGTACCGACCACCGAGAGGCACGGACCACCCGCACCTCTAAGGGACCCTCCCCAGAGCCTGACACAGCTGCCACAGCCCACGGCGCTCGCACCATCCCGCTCCGCCACACGCACCCACGGGCGAGCTGAGCCCCGCAGCGCGGGGACAGCCACTCCGGAGCCACTCTGCTCCTTCCAGCCTCCAAACCTCCCCGCCCGTGATGGAGACGCTGCCCCCCCATGTCGTGTCCCCCAGTTCTCACCAGCCCAGCCCCGCGGCCGGAGCTGCCTGCCCAGGGCGAGCACCCGGCACTCCCAGCTCCAGGGACTCACTGGGAAGTGGGGAAACCGTTCAGAAAGCGGGACCCGCACCCCACCGCCCCCAAGCCCCGTTTCGCCCGCCCTCACCGCAGCCGTACCTGGCTCCATCGCCCTGCACTGGGCAGCAGCCGCCAGCAGCAGCCCCACCAGGACCTTCAAGAGGGGCTGCATCTTCCAGGCCGGCTCCCACCCTGCGAGACAGGCAGGGCCAGGGTGAGCGGAGCCGGGCAGGCAGCTCCCTCCCACGCGTGGCCCGGCCGGGACCGGGTGGCCGGTCCCGGGGTACGGCGGGGCTGCGGTGCGGGGTCCCCTGGGACAGGCCGGGGGCGGGTGCGCGGGGAGGGGAGGCAGAGCTCGGAGGGACCCTGGGCAGGGTGAGACCCTTTCCAGCCCACTCCCCCGAGGGCTCGGGGTGGGGGCACCCCGGCTGGGCGCAGGGAACCCGACCCCTGAGCCAGCCGCAGCCTGGCCAGGGCGCTGGGAGGGGTTAGCCGGGCACGGGGGCGCTTGGGGGTCCCGGGGTGGGGGGACCCCAGCGAGGGGGTTCCTCGGCGGGGAGGAGGGTCTCGGCTGCGTAGTCCCGGGGCCAGGAGGGGAGGAATGTCCCGAGGGCGCGGGTCGCGGCGTTACCGGCGGCGACGGGCTCCCTCGGCGGAGCTGCCCGCGCAGCGCGGGGAGGGCCCGGGCAAAGTCCGGGGGCCGGCGGGCTCAGCGGTCCGGTGCTTGCAGAGCGCTCGAAGCAGGTGCTGGTCCGGCTGCGCGCCGCGCTGCCGCGCAGCCTCGCCAACCTGGATTATGACGCCTATCGCGGCATCCGCTTTCGGACCGACCGCGCGCTCTGGACGGAGGC
>JAVSBS010014243.1:5653-18783 GCA_033124195.1 Coracias cyanogaster
CACCTCCAGGGATGGGGACTCCACCACTGCCCTGCCCAGCCTGGCACAGCCCTTCACAGCCATTCCCACCAAGAAATTGTTCCTCGTGTCCAACCTCAACCTCCCCTGGGGCAACCTGAGGCTGTTCCCTCTTGTCCCACCAAGAGCTGCCCCTGAGGATGGTGCAAGGTCAAGGATCCCCCAGCTCCCGGCAGGACTCGGGGCAGGGTCTTCACACCTTCAACAGGAGCCTCGAGGAGCTGCCAAAATGCAGACAAATAACAAACCAGGGTGCAACAGGACAGGTGCCATGGATCTATTGCCCCACACGGGGCCACAGACCCACTGGCGGGGGGTGACGTGGGCGACGCAGCCCCGAGCCCAGCACCGAAACCCTTCGCTTGGCAGAAACGGCGTCTCCAGGATGGAGGAGCCGGGAGGGCAGCATCTGCTCCGGCCTCCCAGGGCCGCCCACCTGTCAGCGAGCAGGAACCACTGAGCTACGACGGATGTCTCCGAGGGATGATAGGGCAGTGACCCTAATATTTTCTGCAGCGAGCGCTCCTGTAAGCTACCTTTGTGCAGGAATGATCGGAATTCATTACAGGCCACCCCCCGCCGCGCCGGCTCCCGGGGGAGGCATCCGCCAGCTCTCGCCAAGCCTAAATGGGATTAGGTTCTCTCCCGGCGCCGACACCGAGCCATGCGCAGGGATGCCGGGACCTTCCCTGTGCATCCAGCTCCATGCCAGCGGGATCTCGCTGGGAGGGTTTTCTCCTTGCCGAGACACGAGGGCACCCGCGGGGGCATTGCCACCACCCCTTGGGGCAGGACGAGCCCTAGAGATGAGGGTCTGCTCCAAAGTGGGCACTGAGGAGAGATTTATGGATGACGCGGGTCCTGGATGTGTTTATTGTCCCTGTGTGCTTTGGGTAAGTGTCACCCCCCTTGTCTGGCAGTCACCGAATGGCCCTTGCCCCGTTATCGCCCCGCTCAGAAGCGGGGTGCAGGCTCTGCCATGTGCATGGTCCCCAGCAGCTCTGGTCCCACCAGTGAAGGACCTCAGTGCTGTGCTCGGTTCTAGATCACGGTGCATGGGAGGGGATGGTGCACAGCTCTGGATGAGCTGGAACCAGTGCATGGGGACAGCCTGGGCTTCACCCGTGGGAGAGGTGGGTGCAGGCGGCAGAACCTCTGCTCTGGCGTGCCCAGCCTCGCGGAGGTCAGCGCGGCTCTGCCCAGCCGTGGCACCTTTGATGCTGTCCCCAGGACACTGCTGCAGGTGTGGCCATCCCCGGGCAGGGCTCTGACTGCTTAAACCTCTCAAAACTCCATCTCTGGAGCTTGAAAAACACACCTTGACTTGAGGTAGGAGCATCCTGACTCAAGGTCAGGCTGGCCGGGGCTCTGAGCAACCTGCTCTAGTTGCAGATGTCCCTGATCCCTGTAGGGGGTTGGACCAGATGAGCTGGACAGGTCCCTCAACCCAGACCATTCCATGACTCTTTGATGCTCCAGCCAAGGTTGCTCCTTTCCCCTCCTCTGCCCCTGCTCACAGCCTGTGGTGGGGCTTGGCCGCCCCACTCTGGAGGCTTCACTGCTGCCTGCAGACTACCATGACCATGACCATGACCACGTCCATGCCAATCCCAGCACGCCGCAGTCCCGCAGGGCCTGGATTGGCCCCCCGAGCTCCCCCGGCACCCACCCTCGGCACACGCAAACCAGCTGCTTGGGTCTCGTATAAGCACTGATGTGTTTGCCACCATTTTCCCCTCTCCCTGAGGCTGCTGGATTCCCTCTCAATCATGTCAAACAAATCCAGAGAAAAACATGTTTGACTGCATCAAAGTTCAAACCTCCACCTGCCTGTGTCCCCGAGCAGCGGCCCTTTAATGCTGCAAAGATGTAAACTCCCCCAGGTCTTCATTATGTCTTACAGGCCCGATATTATATCAGATTATGGAATCATTAAACAAAAAATTGTACTCCTCGCTGTCCAGAGGGGCCTCCAGTTACCTTGTCTAAATATAACAGCATCATTTTTAACCAAGGAGCCGGTACAGTCCCTTGGGCCTTCATTATATTTCATGGGCCTGGGCTGGAGCATCCTCTCACGCACGCGCCGGAGAGCTCGTGCCGCGCTCGTGCCGCGGCCGAGGCCAGCGGCCCCAGAGCCCCCGCTCCCCGGGTCACCGCGCCGGCCGCGGGAAGGCTCCGGCACCGGCTCCAAGAGGAGCCAGGCAGGGAGATGCGCCGTGGGCTGCCGAAGTGGAACAAAAGATGGAGAAAAAGCAGATGAGGAGAGAAAAGCAATGGCGGGAGGGGGTGAAATCAGAGCTAGGTACGCGCCCAATTATTCTAATTGCGCGTAGGTGCCGCTCGGGGCTCGCTGGCACATCGCACATCATTGTTTACTGCTCCGAGCAGAACCAATTATGTTTGAACATCGAGGGGCTGAGAGACGGCGAATAAACAAGCCGGCGTGCGGTGGGATCCGCTGTACGTAGGTTTGCACCCGTCCGTCAGCGCCCAGCCAGGCATGGACCGGGGAGAGGCGGGGGATGAGGGTGGCTCCCCCCGAGCCCCCGCCGCTGCTCCCCACCGGGATGGGGCACGGGGCTGGAGACCCCCCCCGGCATCGCGCGTCTGCTGGCGGGAAGGCGGCCCCCGGCAGGGAGAGAAAATAGATGTGTTTAGGAAAAGAGGGGAAATAAATAAAGACATAAAGCTGGAGTTTCTGGTGGGGTTTTGACACGAGGTGTCAGAGCTGGTGGTGCGTGTGCTCCTGTCTTTACAGTAAATAACTGTCAGCAATTAGGAAGTGTAGGTGTGATGGAGGGAGTCAGGCGGCTCCGGCACATCAATCACGGGGCGACGAGGAGCGAGGCCACGAGCAGCAGCCCCAGGGCCACACGTCCCGCAGGGGCCGAGCTGCCCTTGGATGGCGGCTCGCCCAGGGAGCAGCATCAAGGCTTCAGCTCCTCAGGGATGCTCGAATCCCAAGGGATCCACAGCTTCTGACAGCATGGCTACTGCAGCAGGGCGCGGGACCACCGCAGGGTGAGTGCTGTGGAGGTGCGGGGTAGGAAGCTGCACCCAGAAATGTGCCTTTTTCTGGGAAAAGGTCAATATCCCCCGTTTGTAGAATCAGAGAATCATGTAGGCTGGAAAGGACCTCTAGGATCAGCAAGTCCAACCTTCATCCAACATCTCCCTGACCCCTAGACCACATCCCGAAGTGCCACATCTACTTGTCTGTTGAACACCTCCAGGGACGGTGACTCCATCACCTCCCTGGGCAGCCTGGTCCAGTGTCTGACCACCCTTCCAGTAAAGAACTTTCTTCCTAATATCCAAGTGAAACCTCCCTTGGCACAACTTGACGCCATTACCTCTTGTCCTGAATAGGACAGAAAAATACAGTCCAGAAAAAAAGAAAAAGGTTTCTTGGAGAGCTTGAAGAGCTTGGATGTTTAGCTGCTGTCCCACAAAAACGAGCAGTTAATTTGTTTTTAGCCACTTTCCTTGAAGAGTGAGAGAAAAATTAGGAGGAGCAGGACTGGTTTGCAGAGGCAAAGACTTGTAAAAGCAGCTGACGTGACTCATGGTGGTTTTTTTTATTTCCACACTGCACGCAACGAGAAGGGGCAGCAAGTGCTCAGCACACCAAGGACTCCTTTTGTTCCAGGGGCTGGCTGCAACAGGATCAGGGCTGGCAGCATGTGCCCTTCCCGAGGGCTCTGCAGAACCAGCCTCTCCTCCTCTCCCGTTTCGGAGCCAGGCACAAAACCCGGCGGGTCGCAGCTCGGGGCGATGGCTGGTGCCGTGGGTGTGCCTTTGGCAGCAGCTCGGGCCTTACTGCAACGGGGAAAAAGGAAAAGGAGAGAAATTCCTGGCAGCGCAGCCACTCCTGCTGGCAGGGCTCCGCAGCCCCAGCACGGCTTTATAAGGACATTTATTGGATGAAAGCGCCTGGTGTTACTGAGGGGTTTTTTGTGTTCCGCTGCAGATGCTGCACGGTTATTCTTAGCAGGTATGTTGTGTAGAACCAAAAGCGTCCCCAGGCTGGGGACTCTGCGCAGAAACACCGAACCGGGCTGGAGATCTGCTGAGGAACGAACGCGCCTCTTTGGTCCGGAGCTGCTGAAGCCAAAGCAAGTCCCAGGAGATGCAGGTTTTAGAAGCTCCTAGTACAGATGAGGTAACACGGTTCAACCAGGCTTTGCCCAGCCTTTGGCTGCCAACGGTCAGGGACCTGCTGGGACGCTCCTGAATGCTGAGAATCGAGGACATTTCAACATCAGGCTCCAGTAATATTCAAATGGGAGGCTTCCAAGGAAAGTCCAAGTTCATCTGTTTGTCCCAGGGGTGCCTGTTTCTTCCCATTCAGTGATTTACTGCACGTGGCCCAGCCCTGGCCGTGTCCTCGCTGCTGCAGAAAGTCCAGATTCATATGGATCTACCTAGGTCTAGTTTTCAGTAAGATGAAGAATTCCAGCACTCTGCTCCACCCCAGCGCAGGCTGGAGGCACCAAGTCCAGAATCACAAAGACGCTGAGGAATAGGATGAATTGTCCGTGTTTTGGGGCTGGTTTGGGGTTGTTTTGCTCAGAAAAAGGTTGGTCCGAGCTGAGGGATGTGGATTGTCCACTTCCACCAGACAGCTACCAACAAGACACAGGGCTGAAGAAAGCCATCAGTGGAGAGCAGAGATGCGCTTCAGGTTTAGAAGCCTGGCACCCAAACTAATTACTGACTAATTTGGCTCTTTCTAGAGACTTTTGCACGTTTTCCCCCTGGCCCTGTAGAGCTGGGAGGGTGCGACAGGAACGCTGTGAGTCCTGGGCTGCACTGGCAGCAAAGCTGGATTCTAAGGAAAGAACAGCTCACGCAGGAGCTGCTGTGTGCACAGAGGAGAAACCCAAAACAGAGCAGATTTCTCCAGCCCAAGCTGCCATCGA
Organism: Coracias cyanogaster; assembly: GCA_033124195.1. Lineage (NCBI taxonomy): Eukaryota > Metazoa > Chordata > Aves > Coraciiformes > Coraciidae > Coracias > Coracias cyanogaster. The sequence continues at coordinate 10,597 of JAVSBS010014243.1, forward strand.
GACTTAAAAAAAAGCAACTTTCCTTTCAGATTTTTAACTGAAATAGCCGAGTGCCTAATAAGCAAACTGCAACTGCCCTGACTCAACCCAATGGCATGTGGGGATTCCAGATTAATTCCAGCGAACCACCGCAACGAGCAACTGGAAGTTGCCAATATCCATTTCATTTTCATAAGTATGAAAAAGATTTTTAAATGCCAGCGGGCGGGGGCCGTACGTACAACTGATAAAGGTGTCTGGTGGCTTGAGTGATCTGGAGACACTTGTGGGATTCAATATTTAAGCAAATCCCAAGCAAATGAGCCGGTGCAGGGGAGCGGAGGAATGCCGGCCTCGGGGTGAGGAATGCGAGCCCGTCCAGACAGCAGCTGTACACGCACCCTGCGCCGCGCTGGGAAACCAGCCGGGAACACGCAGAGTTCGGGCTGCTCAGGCACTCTGAGTTGTATCTATACTTAGAAAAACGAGATGAAGGAGAAGAAGAGCTGTTTCACGACAATACGTCTACGCCGCTCTGCTCCGCAACTCGAAAGCGCGAATTAAAGGCGGGTCAGATAAGGGATCGAGGGCTTTCAGGCTGGAAGCTCAGAAATCAATTATAGAAACAATCAACAGTTGGATTATTCACCTAAATCCCCCGCGCCCTCTGGGAGATGTGCATTTCAAACAGAGAGAATTGCAGGGCAGGACAGAGAGTTTCAAGGACAGAAGCGTTCCTCCCGCCAGCCCACAGCAAGGGCTTCCTATCTCACCAGAAAATAAAAGGTTTACTACAAAGATCGCAGTAAGCATTTTTGCTCATTGATAGAGAAGTGCTTAGGCAGCTCCACACTTCAAAGAATTTCTTCCAAGGCAGCCAAACCTGGTTTAGCAGAGGCCAGATCGAGACCTGCCAACAGCATGTGATACCACAAGCAGTGCTGGAGCACCCCGGTTTTCTAAAAACCACCCCAAATCCGGTATTTGTATGACCCACACCATAGATGCCACCATCCCATCCCATTAAACAGCGACGGGGAACGTCTCGTATGCCCGTCAGCAGCTCAGGCACCACACCAAATGCCAGCTCTGCTCAGTCACGTGTGATAACTCAGCGCCTGGGCCAGCAGATGACAACATCCAGCACCTCCAGGCTGCTGTCGAACAATGAAACCTCAGCTCTGCAGCTGGAAATGACCACAGGGATCTGTTCGTGTTAGCCAGACTTTAGGGGTCTCAAAGGAAAGGCTGATTAATTCTCCTGCCTGTTGGCTAGCTTGGCAGAGGTGTGCACACCACCGCTCTGTCCTAAAGTTCAGGGACCCCCTTTTTCCTTCCCCGATCTCCAACATTCTTCAGCCACAGCTCTTCCAGAGCACCCAGATTGTTATTGAATCCCAGAGCGGTTTGGGTTGAAGGGACCTTTCCAGCTCATCTGGTCCAAACCCCTGCAGGGAGCAGGGACATCTGCAACCAGAGCAGGTTGCTCAGAGCCCCGGCCAACCTCACCTGCAGTGGTGCCAGGGATGGGGCAGCCACCACCTCTCTGGGCACCATCAGTGTCAAACATTCCTTCCTCTCAGTTAATGGTACAATGTTGGTTGATGTCATACTCCATGTTTATAGATGGATTTGGCAGGTGGAGGTGAACCAGCGACAGCCTTGCCCGTGTTAGGTCTTCATGCAACGCTGTAACAAGCAGCTGAGATGATTGCATCTGTGAAATAATGCTGCTTTTATTTTAAAAAATCTACGATGTTGTAACGTTGGGTTAATGCTTGGCCTTAATTGTCTTGAAGGTCTCTTCCAACCAGAAGGGTTCTGTGATTCTGTGTATCTGCTGTTGCATTTATTCTGAATTTTCTATTTAAGACTCTTCACATCCTGGTGGATTGTGAGCTCAGCACCACTGGAACCGTGGCTGGGTTAGCCCAGGGGATGTCCAGGTTCCTCTGTCTCCCAGGGAGCTTCTCGCCATTCTTGGTGGAACCCTAGAGATGCATGAAAAGAGCAAATACTCAGAGAAAGTCATCTGAGCGCAGTACCCCCACATCCCTATGGTTTTACACAACCAAGCCCAGCAGGAGCCTTGTTTTTAGCAGACCTGCAAGGTTTGAAATTTTATCTTCAAAAGGCAGGGATAAAAATTCTGAGCAGCTCATATATTCATGTGATAAGAACGTCTCCGTGAGGGGCTCTGGGCTAAAAGCTCTTTTCAGAGGAAACAACAATCCAGCGTAGCTCTTTTTCCTGCTTCTCTGGTTTTCTCTCTTTCTTCACACCAAGACCTCTTTGCGTTTGCCGTTGGCCCTGGTAAGTTCTTCTGAAAAGCAGGAATGAGGTTTATTCAGCGTCTGTAGTTAAGCCTCCTTCGTGTCGTTGAATCCAACGTGGAATGTTTTGTTGCCTGCGGATCTCCTGTTTTGATGTGGGGCAGCAGAATGTTAACTTAGCTTCATCTGTGTTGGAAACTAAAGGAAGCTGAGGAGGAAGAAGGAGCAGTTCAGCCCAGGAGAGAAGGATTAGCGAGCGGGTTGGGAGGAGAAGAGACATCTCCACCTTATTCACAGAATCATAGAATGGTTTGGGTTGGAAGGGACCTTAAAGGTCATCTAGTCCCAGCCACTCTGCCGTGATAGGACAAGAAGAAACAGCCACAGGTTGCACCAAGGGAGGTTTAGGTTGGACATGAGGAGCAATATCTTGATGACAAGGGTTGTGAAGGGCTGTCCCGGGCAGGGCAGTGGTGGAGTCCCCATCCCTGGAGGGGTTTCCAAGCCGTGGAGATGTGGTGCTGAGGGCCATGGGTTAGTGGTGCCCTGGCAGCACTGGGTTAATGGTTGGACTCGATCTTCCAGGACTCTTGAAACCTAAACCATTTTTCCATATATAACAGTATTTTATCCTTTTAATCCAAGTGATTGCCGTTGATATCTGGGTATATAAAGAAAAAGCTTTCTGAATGTCAAAAACAATACTTGAAAGGTTCATAAAGAAACCCTTTATTTTTTTTTTTTTTATGCTTCATCTGTGGTGCAAGGAGCTCAACCTTTTATACCAAAATTAAACCTAATTAGCGAGTCCTTAACCTTTACAAAAAAGGTAAATTTTTTGTAATTATAAGGTCATGTTTATTGCTCGTGGATTTGTTAGGTCTGAAAAGACACTCCGGCAATAACCAAGATTCTGGAAAATTATTTTCTGAAGAGCATTTTCTCACTTGCTTTTTTCCAGTTGAGCCTGAATGTTCTGCAGATCTTTTCTCCAGTGTGTTTCACATTCTCTTGACCACAAAAAAATACAGATGAACATTGGATTTAGGATGAGAGGAAATGGTCTCAAGTCGTGCCGTGGAGGTTTAGATTGGATATGAGGAGAAATTTCTTTACTGAAAGAGTGAGTAAGCATTGGAACAGCTGAAGGAAGTGGGGAGTCCCCATCCCTGGATGTGTTCAAAAAATGTGTAGATGTGGCACTTGAGGACATGGTCTCAGCGGTTGGGTTGATGGTTGGACTTGATGATCTCCAGGTCTTTTCCAATCTTAATGATTCTATGATTGCTTGTGGATTTAAAACTGAAAATCCTTTGCAGGCTGGGTGGGGAGGGATGCCTGGAGAGCTCCAGATACCCTGTGGAAGAAGCTGGAGGGTGGAAGCACCACCTCTTTTCCCTGGTTTTTCATTTCAGAGCCTAATATTTTGGTGCTTCCTTTGTCAGATTTTGCCGGGGCCAAATTAATCGATACCTGTGGGCAGGATTTCTTGGCAGTAAATCTATTTTTTTGGTGTGTGAGACCTCTGACAACTTCTCTCCTTTTTTTTCAAGACCACTTCTATATATGTGACATCATCCCCCTGCCATGGAGGGAGGGAGGCTGAGTTTTGTGGTGTGAAGGATTTCTCCTGGCTGTAGGATGGGTGGGAGGTTCTTCTGAGTTCCCAGGTGGGGACTTAAGGCTGTTGGAAATAAGCCCTTCAAGAGCACTTCAGATATTATGATAAATTTGTGACTTTGAAGTGCATGAGCTCAGCAGGACACATCTGACCTTCCCAACCCTGCAGAATTAATGGAATTATAAGAAGTTTGAGGGAACACCCAGCACTTCTTGTCAGCGCAGGTTTGTGGATCCTTAAGTGAGAACTTCATTTGCTAAAGATCAGTTGGAGATCTTGGCTGAGGAGAAGGCTTTGAGAACTTCTGAGGTGGCAAGCTCAAGCGTCCAAACCAAAGGGTGTTATCATCACTGGAAAGGCCTGCCCAGTGAGGTGGTGGAGGCCCCATCTCTGGACTCATTCAAGGTCAGGCTTGATGGGCCTCCGAGCAACCTGACCTAGGTAGAGATGTCCCTACTTGAGTAGGGAGGTTGGACCAGATGAGCTCTAGAGGTCCCTTCCAGCCTGAAACATTCTAGGATTCTATGATATTGAATCTTCCGAAAGCCAAAGCAGCAGCAATTAAGATAAATAATTGCTGGAGTGTGAGGAGAATACGTGAGGTTGGGCATGTGGTGGGTGTGGGTGGGATCACACCAGTTGTTTATTGGGTCATGAAGAGTCTTCCCAAACTCTCCTTTAACGGGCAAGTTCCGAGCGATGACAGAACCGTGTCGTAGCACCGAATACTATTAAAAATAGAGATTTCAGCCGTTCCGAAAGGAATCTGGTGGCAGCATCTGTAGTTGGTTTTATTAAAAGCCGTTTAAATTCCCCCTGCCTGGAGCAGTTTGGAACGATAGCGATGGGCTGCAGAAATTTGCATTTTAATGGAGGCAGAAGACAAAATAGGGCACGGTGCAGCATCCACATGTTAGGAGAAAGACTAAATAAGATCGTATCAGCTAGGAGAGAAGCTCCTGGTCGTTTTTCACTGCCTCCTGAGCAATCCCAGGCCGCTTTTGGTTGCTCCAGATGAAATTGCAGCAACTAAGTTGAGCAGGTTGTTAAAAGACATTCTGAGATTACGTTCCTTCAAAAAACCACCACCAGGGACCCATGACTGGGTGACTGTGGTTGAGTTTGTGTTGGGCTTGGTTTGGCCCCTGAGGATGGTGGAAAAGGATGGGAGAGGAGAGAAGCAGAGGGAAAACTGCTCTGTAGGAACTTTCTTAATTAACTCAGATAATGGGAGTAGCTGCAAGGGTCATTTTCAAAATATGAAGTATTTATGAGTACCTTGATCCCTCATTGTCATTTTTGGGGTAGTTAAGTGAGGGTGGGAGTAATGGATGGGAAGTGTGTGTGTGTGCAGGGGGGAAACTAAAGCAAAGCAACCAAATTTATCTAAGTAAGGTTCCCTTCATCCTTACAGCAGCATCTTGGTGTTCTAAAAAAACCCCTCTTACAGCACGAGGAGAAAATGAAGTGTGTGTTGGTGAGACTTCTCCATTCCTCCTGCTTCATCTTCATCTCTTGCCTGAAGAAAAATCCCTATCTTGGGTCTCACTAGGCAGAGAAGACCACCTCATGCCTAAGAGTAGATGGGGCTCTGAGCAACCTGCTCTAGTTGCAGATGTCCCTGCTCCCTGGAGGGAGGTTGGACTCGATGATCTTTGAGGTCCCTTCCCACCCAAACCGTTGCGTAATTCTAAGATATATCCTTATTGAGACAAGTCCTACAAACAGTGGCCACCTCTCTATGGGATGTCTGTCAAGACAACCAGGTACATGATGTTGGTTTCTGCTTGCCTTCATCTCCAGCTTTGCATCATGACATGACCTCAGCCATAGGGAGCTGCCTTTGTGCTCTATGTTTGGATGATTCTGTGTCCTATCTCAGTTCAACCATCTTGAGTAACTTCATGCTTGCACCCATGGTCTGAGACAGCCTCAGGCGGCCTCTGCTTCCACACCAATACATGATTAAATCACAGACTCGTTTGGGTTGGAAGGAACCTTTAAAGGTCATCTTCCAAAACCCACTTGGACACAATCCTGGGCACCCTGCTCCAGGTGACCTACTATAGCAGGGGCATTGGACAAGATGATCTCCAGAGGTCCCTTCCAACTGCCACCATGCTGGGATTCTCTCCTGGAAAACCAGTTGGAGGTTCACTCCTATCCACCAATGTGGGAATAAAGACAAGGATGGAAGGCCCTTAACACCTTCCTGAGTTTCTAAATTGCAGAAGGCTTATCAGGCTGAACCAGAGAATGAGCTGGATGGCCTGGAGGAACCCGGAGGAGGAGGAAATCATGCAGGCAGGACTATCTTGTCACTACGGATGAAACCACAAACGTGTCGAATATCGGTCCCTTGCCACAAAGATACGCGGCACAGGATCTGCGTCCTCCGAGCTGCTCTTGAGGAGGAAATGAACAGATGAAGGCTCGAGGAGCTGGCAGAGAAGTTCCACCATGGATTCCTTCCGCCTGCTCCAGAAATGACTGGATCTTCCTCTTTCAGATCAGTGGGAGTGCTGCATTAAAACAAAAGAATGAAAAAAAAAAAAAAAAATTGGGAATCCTAGAGGTTTTTCTTCTAATCCACCATGTAGATTATTCTTCCCTCTTCCAAAAAAAGCCTATGAGGAAAAAAAAGAGAAAAAAAACAGTGTCGTACATATTTGTTTGAAAGGATTATTTCTTTGTGGTGGGGGAAAAAAAAAAAAAAATCCTACTTTGAAACCCCAGAGTTCTGTCCTTCGTTGTCTTTGATCTAAACAGCTCATCCAGCGGGAATTTAATTTTGATGCCGTTGCAAAATTGGGCCTCCTGCTGATTTTTGAAGTGCTTAACATGAAGCATGACCACATCTCCAGCAATATGGTGCTAATTAACATCAGCCAAACACGCTTTAAGGCCAAAGGCAGCAGCCAAATCCAAAGGCGATGGTCCAAAGCTCCTACCTCAGTCATCGCTCGAGCCGCGTTCTTCCCGTTGTTGGGTTGGCTCCATCTTTCCAATTAAATCACCTCCAGCGTTCTGTACGGTGATGTCTCCATCTGCATCGGTCAGCCCCAACATGTCCTCCTTGGTCCTTTTGTTGCAATAAAGGTGCCAGGAGGCCCAGGTTGTTTCTGTGATTCTTCTCATTCTGGTTTGTTGCATCCATTTCAAAACACTTCCGGCTTTGGTGGCTTCAGGTCCTTCTTCCCTACGTTGGCCTTCGAGGAGGCTGGAAAAGCAACCTCAGGGTGTCACCAGCAAGTTCATCTCCTCCAATAACTTTTAGTGATACATTTATTATTGTACATTTCCGTCTTATTATCACCTCATCTTTCTTTGCTTTACAAATGAGGAGCTCTTTGGGTTAGGAGAAGACAGATATGGAACTATGGTACCAAAGAGGAGAGTCAGGCTGAATTCGGGCTTAAATCTTGATTTAAGAAGTTTTGATCTTTATTATTCATTCACTGCTTGATGTGTAGTAGATGTTCCTCTCCCTTTGGAATGACAGCACGATTTCAGGGCAGAGGTTTTCAGTGGTCTATTATATTTTTGCAGGTTTTTCCTTTGGGGTTTTCTGTTGTTGTGGATTTTTTTTGTTTTTTAAATTTTGAGTTATAGAATGGTTTGGGTTGGAAGGGACCTCATAGATCATCTAGTTCCAGTCTCACTGCCATGGCAGGGACACCTCCCACTACACCAGGTTGCTCAAAGCCCCGTCCAACATGACCTTGAACAGCTCCAGAGATGGAGCATCCATCCCTGATCTCCGGAAATGATCTCATGGTTCCCTTTCAGTCCCATATTTCTTGCAAGACATCTTTTCTTTTGGCTTATCGCACTTACGCAGGAGGGTTAGTTTTTAAGACGTGACTTCTTGGAATCCTAAAGAAGTAGCCAGATAATCGAGTTTCTGATGCAGGACTCGCTGTGAGTAACACCAGGATCTTCTCTGGGGGCAGATGCTCCTTTACAAGATTCTAGCTCTGATGTTGTCGTTGCTTTAAACCTTCCATTTGTTATTTTCCTTTCCTGTGAAAGATTTGTCCGAAGATGATGCTATAAGGGAAAGATTTGTTAATACGGCAAAATAAATGATGGTGCATCCCCAAGGACAGGTGTCGTTTCTCATCTGGCGTGATAAGGAAGGAGTGCAAAGAAATGTTTGTAGAGCCAAAGGGAATTGGTTTGTGCTCTGCGCTGGGGAGCACAGACGTTAACTCGCAGGAGTAGCGTGAGGCTGGATGGAGCAGATAAAGATGTGAGGCCTGTCCTCTAGTTTTTCATCCTTTAAATGATTCCCTTCCTTCCTTTGAGAGGTTG
>JAVSBS010014245.1:0-19756 GCA_033124195.1 Coracias cyanogaster
AAAGGTTTGGCGGGGGGGGGGGGGGTTTCTTGGGGATTTTTTTAGTGTGGGTTGTTTATTTCCTTTCTTTCTTCAAAAATCTGCCAGCGTTAAGCTGAAAATCTTTTCAGTTCATAGAAGTCAAATAAACTTTAGCCCTCTTTGCACACACTGGGGAATTGCCTGTGTATCAGTATCAAACTCGGCGGGACATCCCTAAAGTTTCAGGAACATTGCTGGAGGAGGATGATTCAGGTGTTCATTGGGAAATATTTCCCCTCCCTCAGCAAAGTGTAAGGGAAAGCAAAAAAGTACTGTTGGAAAGAAGACTTAGGTGTTTTAAGGCTGGTGTTTCTAGCAAATAAAATACAAGTAATATAACAGCTCCATCAGCAAAATGGAGTAGGTGGCAGAAGGCCTGGGTGTTTGAGGCAATGAGTTTGTGTTCAAAATGACAGTAGTGCTAGTAAGGCTTATTTGCAGTACTTTGTTGTGAAGGGAGAAGCAGCAGCTGATGTGAAATTATATGAAAATATATGTGAGAATTTTTAGTAAATTCTTTGGGGCATTTGCCCAAGTTTTGTCACAGCTCAAGATCTTTACTCCCGCCTTATTAGTTTAAAGCTGTGATGGAAACTCAAAGTGACAGCATTGTCAACACACTGAGACATAGTGCCACAGAGCACTGTGCTTCCAGGCCAGCAAACAAAACATCAGCTTCCAAATGAAAAGGCATCAAAACTGGCAAAAAAAAAGCAACTGTATGCTATGTATCATAGCATCATAAAGTAGAACAGCATGTTTACTAAGTAACGCAGGGGAAGAAGTGCATGTGTAGGGAGTTTTGGTTCATAGAAGTGCCATGATCAAGAGCTTAATTTATTTATCTCTAAATTTGCATGATGATTTGGCTAAGTAGTGGCAGCAGCCTGCTATTAGTATGAATGTTTGCTTAGAAAGAAGATAGAATTTCCTCCTATCTTTCATACACAAATACACAAAACACAAACACACAAAAAGGATATTGTAGAGAGGTTGGTGCTGGTATCTTCTCACAGGTCATTAGCAAGAGGGAATGGCTTCAAGCTGCAACAGGGTAGGTTTAGACTGGACATTAGGAAAAAATTTTTCACAGAAAGAGTAGTGAGATACTGGAATAGGCTGCCCAGGGAGGTGGTTGAGTCACCGTCCCTGGATGTGTTTAAGGGTTGTTTAGATGTGGTGTTGGGGGATATGGTTTAGGGGAGAACTTTGCAGAGTAGGGTTGATGGTTGGACTTGATGATCCCAAGGGTCTTTTCCAACTTGAATGACTCTATGATTCTAAGATTAATTATGCAGCACACTAAGTAGAAATGTATTTTTGTGATGCGGAATTATCAAATGTAGGTAGAGATAGAGATAGAGATGATAGAGACAGATCAACCAAATGTAGAGTACTAGAAAATCTGTTGAGTACACTTGAGTACAGTTCATTATTGCATTATTACATTAAACATATCACCACCACAAGATCCAGGTACTTAACTACATAATACATAACCTAAACCAAAACAGGTTTAGGTTAAAAATTCTCTGCTATTTCTTCCTCCAATCTGTTGCTGTTTATTCTCCAATATCAGTAGCGGTTTGAGATTTCAACTTAAATGTCAAGCTTCATGCTGAAAATTGTTATTACAGAAAAAAATCTTCAAACTAATTTGTAGCTGACTGCAATTCTGGAAATATTATGACAAAAGGGTGAATTCATTTGTACAGCAGTACTTTACTTTTCACTTCTTCCAAGACCTATGCAAACATCTGTTTGAGACACAGATGCTATATAGTTAACATATTAAAAATTTGTTAACATCACATTACCCTTCAACCTCTTACTTTTTTTTAAAATGTCTGATAAGATAAATCCTAACCAGGAAAAATATGGGGGAGACTGACAGGATTAAAAGAACAACAATTTGTAGGAAGATTTTTAACAATTACTCTTTATGTAGCCTAAAGACAGTGCTTCTGTGGCTACTAGTACAACACGGTGGTCACAAGATGGTAATTAGCTTGATGCAATACTCTACCACAGAATACTACAAGCCTACAATAGGAAATACAAAACAAGAAGTGATTTATTAGATAAATTATGCAAGGTGGATGGAGTACCAGTTTATGTCATGGGTGGACAGCGGCTGTCTGGCTTCTGGTGTGGAGGAGTAACTAGTCTTATAGCAGACGGACCAACTACAGGAGTCAGGAGGTGCTGCGCTTACAGGACAGCATGGAAGAGGAAACAAATGAGCGCTTACACAGTATAAGAAATAGAGATGTTGAGAACGGACTTAATCAGGACATTGAAGAGCACGATGAGAAGAAATTTCAAAATTGCCAAGGCACCACTGCTGAAAGCCCAGTTGAAAAAAAAAAAGAGGCAGGGGGGAATTGGAATCGCTCAATTATGAGCCTAAAATCAATCTCATTGGTATTACTGAGACCTGAAAGGAAATGCACGTGACTGGGATGTTAAAATCAATGGTTATTGCTTATTTAAAAACTGTAGAGGAAGAAGTGGTAGTCTGGCATAAGGCTGGGGCTGACTGACCTTTGCTCCCCCTCAGAGGGCTCCCCTGCAAAGGCATGTTTCTCATGTTTCCAATATCAAAACATCAGTGGATCGCCTAGAAATCCTAGGTGATGATGTCTTTATTCTGACTATTGCCTCTACCATCTAGGTTTCCATCTTGGACCTCAAGGTGAAGAGGTAAAGGGGAATTATTTGCAGAACTAAGTGTTAGTGGTTGCCTGGGTGCAAGGGATCATGAGGAAACTTGATGGCTTAACAGAATAAAATCCAAGCTGGAAACAAATCAATCACATGTGAGAAGCACATGGATGAAAAAATGTGATCAGTAATTGTGAGCTGCTTAAGAACATTTTGATAGGTATCTCCCAAAACATTAGCATAACAAGAAAGGCAGACTAATTATGAAACAAACCTAGCCTGCAGCCAAGTAAAAGCAGCTGCAAAATTAATTGATAAGTGAATTCACACTTCATATAAAACAAATGGAGCAACAGAAAAGTTAAGCGTAATGGATACAGATCAGAGAAGAGAAATTAGACCAAACAAGAACTAAAACTACACACAGTTAAAGTCTAAAAATACATTTTAAAAAATTTGAAACAAAATAAATCCCAAAAGAGATATTGGGACTTTATTCAATGGCAAGTGAAATGGCAGAACTAGTTATAATTAAACAGAAGCTCTATATCAATATTTAGATTCTATGTTTGGAAAAAGCAAGATGATATATTCATATTATCATCTGATGATGATATTAATTCCAAGAGTAATTACAAAAAAATTGTCTTAGGCCTCCTCATTCACAGGTCTTGCCTCCCAAAGAAGTGGCATAACTACAAGGGCTCAGATCTCATGACAAGACCTTGGCTTTTCTGACCTCTTCCATCTCTTGTTAAAACGCAATGAAGATAGAAGTCAAAGGCTTAGGGAGAGATAAAGCACGACTGAGTCTGACTTCAGCTAACATGATTAGAGGAACCAGATGGGAGGATGAGCTTGGGTTTCTTGATTCTGCTCCCCTCTACATGTGTGCACATTTACATCTCTGACTCATGCTCCTTGCACTTCAGGATGTGCACTCACCACATTTCTACAAAAGGGGAGGACATTTCTGCTCGGAGCTGCCCTACAGCTAAGAAGAGCGTCCTGTGGCTGGGCCATCCTAAAGGTGTCTCAGGCAGAAGTGCCTGAAGAGAAGCCAGATACCAAGTCATCTGCATTGTTTGGTAATGGGGTTCAAGAAACCAACATGTGGTTTTATATGGCCTGGCTTTGTCATAGGAACAAGTAAGCTGACAGGAATTCTCTCAGTGGGAGGCCCTAAATAAGAAATCTGTGATGTTGTTAATAACTTAAGAGGATATGGCAGAAAGAGAGATGAGAAAAAGATGAGATTTCTCCCTGCAACACTGTGCTCAAGCTCAGCCTGCAGTACTAAGAGCTCTTTGGGCTCTCAATTTCAGGTCTTTTCTAAGAAGTATACCTTGAATTCAGATGAGGCTGTTACATCAAACTACTGATATAATTGATAGTTGTAGCAAAGTGCTTAAAAATCACAGTCATGTATTTTCTACCTTAAGAATATCTTTCTCAGAAACTGCATATCTAGCTAAGCAGGGACTCAGTGACACTCCACCCACATCTGGTCCATTTCAGTGTTGCTTTGGACAGATTTCTGAAATATCATGATTATGCTGGTCCCAAAGATAAAACAATAGTAAGATTCCCTTGACATTCTGCCAAACCTATATATCTTTAACCCTTTTCCAGCCTCCAATCATGATTTCCTTGAAGGCAAGGCTTCCATTGATGTCTTGCTATTAATAATGAAGTTCTTGTTGGAAAATATTTTGGCACAAACTGTTTTCCTTCTCTGACAACTTTTTAATCCTCCCTAATTCATTTAAAGGCAATATGTGAACTTTAGGAACAATCCTAACAACAGCTGTAGCCTGTGTACAGTGCAGACTTATAACTCAAATGATATAGTTCTGCTCCCTGACCTGACCAGATGGAAGTATAAACATACTGAATACTTCTGAAAATGTAAGGTTTAGTCTGGCCCAATGCATATGTGACAAGGATAGCCATGGCCTCATGATCTGCATGCACAAGAGTATTGAGTAAAGGGAGAGGGTGTACATCACTGCTTTTCCTTGCTGCTTTGAACTTTTTTAGAGGCAGTTTGTTTCATTTCAAAGTGAAATAAAAAAAAAAAAATCATGTATATTACATTAAGATTGTTTTTAAGGTGAGGTAGTTTGTGTCCTAGCTACTTAGCATTCATCAGATGGGTGTGACTCACAAACTAGAGCTGACTAGCTCAAGCACTGTGAATTCATATGCTTTCTGCACATTATGTTCTGTCTGTAGAGAAGCCCAGAGTGAAAAAGGGATTTGTCCAAGTTCTGTAAGGGTTTTACTAAAGAAAGACGAAGTTTGGTCAATGTCTTCAGTTTGGGCAAATCAATATGTAACAAGACAAACTGTCTGAAATTAAAGGTTACATAAATTCAGACTAAAGGTCCAATTTTTTTTCATTGTTATGATAATCATTGAAAAATCATACTCAGAGTTTTGGTAGATTTTTTATCTCTGGAATTATAATCAAGAATAGCATGTTTTCTCAAGCATAGACTCTAATTCCAGAAGGAATTAATTCCAGGAAATTCTTACAACTATGTTACGTGGGAGGTCCAGCTAGAGAATTGCAATGCCTTCTACTGGCTTTATACTATACAAACAACCTAAGAACCTGTGACTGAATAGTTGTTGCTACACCAGTCCTGTTTGGGGAACAAGCATTATGGTCACAATGCTCTTTCACTGGCAAAGCTCATTTTAACTACAGGCTAAAGTCTCAGACCTTAGAAAGAGACTTCTAATTTGGCAGTATCACCCACTCTGGGTCTTTGTATGGCTTTAATAATTTCACATTTCTTTCTAGTTTTACTAAATCACTGTCAATGAACAGAATCACAAAGAATTCTCAACAGTTTAGTAAATTCACTCATTCATACATGATAGAATATGCTGATCTGTCATGTATAAATTGACTGCTAAAGTCTAGTAATTCAGTGATTAATGCATGACTCGTGTATATGTTTGTCCAGGTAATGCAACTGTAAAATAAGCATTTAATAATACAACTTATTGCCCAGTATAAAAGTTTTAAATAATACTAGTAGAAGCTCACACATGTGAAAATGATTGGCTATCACACATAGGAGATGTCCTAGGTGTATTTTGATCACAAATCAGATTTAAAGCAAGGTTTCAGTAGTAAAAAACAGGAAAATAAGGCTATTACAGCATTTTCCAGTTATAGCATAAGAAAGAGTGCTCAAGTACATCACTGTATGTAGTTTAAAATTCTGGCTCCTTCCACTTTTTATACCAAGGCTGGTACAATTTCACCTTGGAGACAGCTTTAGGATAGGGTTTATGCATGAAATCAGCTTTTCTACTTTTCAAAAGCACAAATGTGTCAGGATCTGTCACTCTTTTATCTTTGGGAAGAATGCTAGGCTAAACTGAATCTGATTCTTGGGCAAATGTAAAAACTGATGAGGATGTAAGGGATCCCAACCTTTGTAAACACTGGTATAATCTGCAGGGGGACAAAGAGAGGGCGAAAGAGAATGTGAGACATTGGCAAAAGAATTCACAGTGCTTAGGAGCTCCAATTATGGGCCAAGATCCCATTTGCATTGTTTAATAACAAAAGATGGTTCTTGCCCCAAAGCACTTACAATAAATGTGGATTTGAAATTCATTTTCAAGGAATGCTAGGGTACTTGTGTGTGCACTGTGTTTAACATATAGGCAACACACTTTTGGAAATGGCATGTATTAGTGGAATAAAGCCAGCCTGAGCCTGCATATTGTTAAAGTCTCTTCACAAGATAAAAATTATTGTGTGATATTGGGCAAAGACATAATTTCTTCATTACTGAATTCCAATTTTTAAATGCCTTTCTACATTAGCTATAGAACTTACGCACCTGACAGCATCTGAATGAGCAAAATAAAAGATTTTGCATTCTGTCACTGAATGACCTTGATAAACTTAATAGAAATTAGAAAATATGCTCATATTTATTATGGCAAATGTATTCTCCAAAGTATTACGGTAATTATTTTTAAGATTGTAGTAATTTAACAGTCCCTCACTTCTTAGAGTACTCTGGCCTTGGATGATTGCTTGAACCGTCACATACACATTACCTGCAAAATCTTTGTATGTTTTTAATATTCCAAACTCTTTACGTTCCTTGAAATATGTTTAGAGATAGTGTAGTTTAATGGAAGGCCAGAGGAAGATATTTCATAGTCTTTCATGCCACAGGTGAAGTAAAATGAAACTATGTCCACAGACATATTTTCAAGTGTTTCTTTTACTCTTCATTTTTAGGAAAATCTTTTTATTTTCTCCTTTAACAAAATAGATACATCTTTCACATGGAGCAGCAGACACCATTGTTTCACTCCCATAGGCCTGGATCTATGAATGAAATTCTCCACCATTAGACTCCATAGCACAGTTCTTCACAGCACTAGTAACGGATGAATTCGTCCCCATATCTTACTACAAAATAATTACAAATAGTGTACAGCACTGCTGGCACCTTTGGGACCTTATGATTCTTCTATGCACAAATCACCTTCCTGACATCAGTGGAGCTCTCTGGGAATTTTCGCTTCTTCTTTCCATGTATTTTTTTTTCCTCCCACTCCCCACCTCTTTCTGTAGGCTGATCTTGTAAAGCTACTCAAGGGAACAACATTCATCCCCAAATCTTCCCAGCTGGTTGGGGTCTACAGCATTGTAATCAGCTCTAATGTTTCACAGAGACAGTGAAATAATGTTGCCTATAGAGCTACTGGAGAACCACAAAGCCTTCTCAGACGAATGACTTTGATGCCATTTCTGGTCCCTTAATGTGACAGTCACAGTAGGCACCATGCCCAGAACTCCTTCTCGCCTTTCCTGCCTTCCTTTGGTCCCTAAGATATTTGTAGTTCTTGGACCTATAAGATGCAAACCTTCTCTTCTTTCTCAAATTGCTTCTTACATAAGCCATTACCTGGTTTCTTCCTCAGATTTCTTTCCCCACTTCAGTCAAGGCTCCCAGTCTCCCACCTCTTGCATCTGTTTGCACATGGGGACCAGCAGCATCAGGCTGGAAGAGCCTATATCTGCACTGTCTTCTGGCATATAACTGCCATGTCTACAGGAAAGGGCACCTCATTCTGGTACCATCACAGGATAGTGCATAACCACTTCTCTCCCCATGACATCTCATTTGTGAACCTCAAATATCAGAAAAGAGCTGTTGGATGTGTCTGAGCTCTGTGAAGAGGAAGGCAATTCCACAGAGCTCAAAATGACATCATTGTGCCCTCCCAAGCAACAAGAACCAGTTCTCTCCCAGTTATCATAGGACTACATGACTTCCTCCTTGGCTCTAAAGATCAGTCTTCTTCTCTACTAGAGTCTGTCAGCAAACTTGAGCAGATCTCCTGCAAACTTTGAGTATCGGTGATAATTTATATACTGTTTATATTTATAGGTGATATATTTAGATAGGATTTACACTTTCCCAGGGATTTACATCATTATGTCCATCCTTTGCATCCACGGTAGCAAATGCAGGAAGTATTTCTGTCTTCTGAGCATTTACAATGTATTCAGAGCAATACTTCCTCTGGCTTCTGCCTGCCAAAGTACTGTGTACTTGAGTATAGTCTAAAATTTGCCAGAGGTACTTCCAAGGGTTATGCAAGCCATGATTCAGAGAAATGGCGCTGAACATCTATGTCAGAAAGTGAGCTGTGTTCAGCTGCATACACTGACTCAGCTGTTACGCAGACACCTGGCAGATACAGACCTTCAACTGCCATCTGTGCTGCCTGCTTTGTGCAATCACATCCCTGTAATCTCAGAGTAAAAATGGAAGTGAAGAAGTAGCAATAACTGTGGAGAGAGTGCAGTAAGTTTCATATAACCTCTAATACCAAGAAGTGTAGGTCACAGAGTAGTTGATTTTGCTTGCCACCAAAGCAATTTTCACAGTAGGTGATATACAAAATTATCCTAGACTCATTCACTTTTTTTGAATAATTGAGGAGAATTACACACACATAAAACTCATGTTATAGCTAGGGCAGTAACAGTCATTACCATAGGAACTGTCTGTCAGGTCCCTGCTTCCAAAGAATACTCCAGAGACATCACAAGGAGAAGCCATTAGGTTTTTGTAATTTGCAAAGGGTAATAAATTCTGAGTGACACTATTGGTAGTTACTTTTTCCAACAGCATCTCTACTTGCTAATAACTACCCTTTACCTTTGTCACCTAGAATGAAAAAAAATTAGGAAGTCTACCGGCAGGAGAAAGCTTTATTCTTTAACACCAGGTTCTGTAGCACATGCACAGGAACAGTTCCCAACACCAGAAATGTAAGACACGGGAAAGCAATACTGCAAAACCAATGTAACACAGTGGTGGTCTCCTCATGCCTTTTAGGCTGAAAGGGAGACAACCAAAGGATGACTAGGTTGACAGTTCCCGCAGTTAACTCTACCTCTTGTTTACCTTCCCAACCTTTCACAGAATTTTTCAGAGCTTTCCAAGTTAAGCTGGGCTTCTCTCAGTATTTAAATGTTTCAGAAAGTGGCTATGTGGAAAAAAAGAGGGTAAATTAGTAAATTAATTGGTACAATGGCAATCATGCCTTCAGCTTTTATAATTGGGCTTTTGTTCTCAGGCCTTTTCATATGTCTTTTCCGTAGAGGTAACCTCATGTGAGAGCTAAAGCGGTTCTCTCATAGACAGCACTCTGCTGCCCAGATGCCAGGCATAGATAGCCAAGGAATTGTTCTGCCCTTCATTTTCTTCTCTATATTTCTATGTTTGTTTTCAGTATCCTGTTTTGGCCAGGTTTAGAGGCTATATGCATTATATACGTCATTATTGTATTTAGAAAATTTTGGAACAATATATGGATTATATGTGTATAGATATATTAATATAATATAGATATAGATATAGATATAAAATAGACTATAATATAATATATAATATATAATATATAATATAT
Organism: Coracias cyanogaster; assembly: GCA_033124195.1. NCBI lineage: Eukaryota > Metazoa > Chordata > Aves > Coraciiformes > Coraciidae > Coracias > Coracias cyanogaster. The sequence goes on from JAVSBS010014245.1 coordinate 9,652, forward strand.
AATATATAATATATAATATACATTATATTATTATAGTCTAGAAATAGATGTATTCTTAATACAAATATATTTCTCTAATTTACTTTCACTTGTGTTTTTACAAATTACTTATTGCGTCTACTCTTCACGGCAAAAATAGGTTCCTCCTACATGTTAGTATATTCAGTATGTAATGTGGTAATATTATAATTTAAACTATTCTGTAGGTCTACAAAATATTAAAGGATATTTCATAACCTGTGATTGTTTTTTCTTACAGAGTTGCTAAGGTAACATGCTGGAACTTGTGGTTCAGTTTTGTTCAGCTGACTGTTTATTATATTTTAAAAATAAAAGATTTCTTAAGTTGTATTTATTATTTCAATAACCTTTTCAATTCTCCATGCTCTTCTATGTCAGAGACAAAGGCAGCCTGGTGTTTAGGAGTGCCTTTTCTCAGGGGAGATGATGTGGGAGAGAGGTATATAGCACTAGAGACATCATTAAGTGGCTTGTTGCTCTTACAGAAGATTCAGATGTTGGGGATTTTAATAATCTGTCAAATTTCCTTTGTTTTGCTAGAACATGGTAGATACTTGATCCTCCTGCATGATTAGCCCAACATTTGGCATTATTCTTTGTTGAAGCCTTCCTCCTTGTCCATGCTTGGATCAGGCAAGTCCTATTCCCTTCTAGAGAAGAAGCAAGCCTCCCATGACCTAATTCTGCCCTGCTGTTCTGTGCTAAGGCTCCTCCTATCTTAATGCTTCTTGGGGTACCTGGCAAGCTTGGGAAGTGCCTCTGTTGCATGTTAGGCCAAGCACGACCAGCTGGGCAGGCTTTGCTGCCTGTGCTTTTCACCCGGCCCATTGTGCTTGCAATTCCTTCTCAATGTCATCACAATTCCTTGTATTCAAGGGCCTCTGTGCAAGCTACCCACTTCAGCATTTATTTTACTGATTCATTAATATTTTAAAACACATTCCTCTTGAAATCACAGAATCCCATCTTTTAATTAAAAAGTCAGGTGACCATCAAATGGCCATAGATTGTAGTATCATCACACGCAGGCTGTTCTGAAGATACAATCTTCAGGGAATCTTGGTTTCAAGGCTTAAGAAAAACCTCTCTCACCCATCACTTTAGCAATTCAAACTTGCTGCTTCCATTGAATTGGGAAAATGGTATGCAAGCATGAAGTGCTTATTAAGTTTAATGTTTTTGTTCACCTAGTTTACAGCCTTCCCATCTGCCCTTTACTTGCAGATGACTTAAGATAGAAGCTAAAGGAAATGCAGTATCCTGCTGTTGTCTATTTAGCTTTCATTAAGTTGGTGCACAGCTCACACTCATTCTCAAAACCAGCCCATCATCTAAAAGTATTTACATAAGGCTCTTTGCATTATACACCAACCTCTGCAATGCTAGTATTAACTACTGACATCTGCCAAGGCTGGCTAGTAAGTGCTTTACAGTATCAATTCATCCTAAGCAAAAAGCATGTTTGAGTGCTGCAGTGCTCTTGTTAATGACAACAAGAAGTATCAGAGCTCATATGACACCTAGCAGAAATTAGTACCCACATTCAAAGAAAAGCTTTTGTTATTTTCCAAAGTATTATGTGGACTTTATTGAGATGACTGCATCTGACACCTGCTGTAATATAAAATGCAGCTATAATTAGCCAACTGATGCTCTCTGCAGTTTAGGTCGAATCCCTTCTGTGGGAATTATGCTTTAAAATATTCAGAACTCCAAGTGGCTCTCATTACATTTAATTTTTACTTAGAATTAGGTGGTCTAGAAAAAAAATTTAGGATTGTAATAGCCCCCCGCTGAATGCCACACAGCAACGTGAAAACCCATAGATTTTTTTCCAAATAAAAAAATGAGAACAGCAGACTACACTACAGCCTTCAATTGAAGTCTGGCTTTGCTTAATTGTACTTTTTGCACTCATCAGTCTCTCCTCTTCAGAGCTAGCTACAAAAATTGCCTGAATAGCCAAAGAAAAGTTTCCCACAGTCACTGGCCACAGAAAAACACCATTGTCCTTCCTCACAGTTTGATGGACAACATTTCTATAAATGGGTAGCCAGTCTGTCAATGGTACCCTTGCTGAAAAGGCAAAAGAAGAGAACAGATTCTGCCAATATCTGACAAAGCATGTTAACACATAATCAGGCATTCACTAGTCAGGCAGCTGCCCCTGGGACCTTCATAACACAGGTGCCTTTAAGCCATTTCCTATTCACAGATAAAGGAAACAAGCAGGAGATACCTGGGAAAGGAGCAGTCTATTGTGGCCTGTCAAATGTCCATCTTCTAGGCTGCCGGCATAAAACCAGAAAGAACATAAAGGAAACTTCAGCCTGAACTACTAAATTATAAAACAGCAAAATACTCTTCAACTCCATAACTTTAATCTTCATTTAAATAATAATTTAAAAGGTTAGTAAAGGACCACCATGCCTTATAAGAGGTACCTTCTTAATTCATTTTCCTGCATGAAACCAAGCAAAAGATCTGTCATGTTCCCAAGGCCAACAACTAGAACAGAGCTAGCAGTGGTGGACTATCACCTTCACCCACTGCAGCTTTGGTTTGGTTTGTTTTTTTCCATGCCTAACCTGCTCACTTTTACACCCAGATAATGAAATCCATCATTTAACTGAGGAAACTGCAATTTTCTGATGGACGCATTTAGTGTGACTAAAAGTTGATTAATCTGCAGAACAAAGGCTCTTTTGCTCTTTTTTACTAAATTTATCTTAGTGAGCCTAACAAACAAGTGACATCTCATAGTCAATGTTACCTAAAGGCCACTAACTAGACCAATCATTTTAGCAGTGAATAGATCATGATAAGAAAAGTTAGCTTTATGCAAAAGAAAATATTTCTCTTTTGTGATTGTGCATAAACATGCCTATTTCATACACTTGGCATATTAAATGCCAAAATCTATAGCCCCAAGCAGAAACTCAGTCTACAATTAAGTAATCTTACTGGTTTTTCATGGTGATTTTAGTAGCACTGTGTGTTTAATGTAAAACACAGGAAAAAAACCTTATCAAAATATATGGAAGTTCCTGATGGATGAAACTCATTGAAGTAATATCGAGAAAAAGATTTCAGATGATGCATCACAACCACTGGAATTGCCCTGATGTTGTTGGGAAGTTCCTGTGAGTGATGCACTGTCTCTCAGAACATAAACTGCTGCAGTGCAGCACAAAGCACTCGCAGCAGAAGACATGGTATGAACAAATAAGTATGAAAAGCTCTTCTGAGCACTTCTTTATAAAACAGTGCTGATGTCTTGCCTTCTCCTCAGGCTAAAAATGTTCAAAAGAGCACAGTTATGATTTCTCACAATTACCATTCTCTAAGTAGATCTACTCTTCCATACAGGATTTATATATACGTATGTTTATGTGAATTTAAAACAGTATAGTTTCTGAGCTCCTGCAGTAAAGTCATTCAAATGGAATTAATAGCCATAATGAAATTAAAATGAAGCCAAAAATTTAGAAGATTAAGGTAAAATGCAGTACTGTAACATGTAAATGAAAAAAATATCTATGATAGCCCTTGTCATTTTTTCTTGGTCAGTTTTGAGACTTACATGGACTATGAGGTTTCTTTGCACTGCCCATACCTGTGCAGCTGAGCTGGAGTTACACTTCTCAACACTTTAAAAGGACTGCTTGTTCTCTGTTGAATCAGCCTCAGGTCATTATTAAACTTACAACCTAGGCCCAGTCTTGCAAAGGCTTTTTACACACAGGCTTAGCTTTATGCACATGAATAGTCCTTTAGAATTCATTAGAATGATTTGTGCACAAAGTAAGCAGGTGCATGACTAGCTTCACTGAAGGATTGGGACCCAAAATGTCAAAGACTCCATATTCCTGATTAACAAATGCCTGTTCTGCATTAGAAAAATACTGACAGTGTAAAGATGAGTGTGATCTTTTCTTTTGTCTGTTTACTTTAATACAATGGTGATCAAATAAATTTATAGTTACTTTATATCCAAAAAAGGCATTATGTATTTACTCATACAGATGTAGAAGTTGAAGAATACTGCAGGTGGTATGAACACAGAGTGATATATCCAGAGGAGTTTAAAGGATTTAAGTGCCTATCTTACGTTCTAATATGGATATATTAACCCCTTAAGGCTATTTTGAGAAGCTCAACTCAGCTATGTAATATAGGTCCCTAATTTCAACTACCAGCCCATGAATCTCATATCTAAAGCAGATCCGGATCTGGTTGCTGAAGTCAATGGAGGAGCCTGCTAGGATACTGAATGATTGATGGGACCAATAATGACCAATGTGGCCTATTAGATGATAACTGTCCAGCTACTGGCGTATAGAAATTTATAAGCTAAACTGGTGAAGCAGGAGGTAAATTTAAATTTGAGCAACTTAACAGTTCCACAGAAGAGTCTAGGAAGACTGTATGTTTAGAAAAGGACTTGGCTCCCAGCTAAGCCATGTGAAAAGCTGGTACATAGTGCAGCTGAAGAACTCTATTTTAAATATTCCTAAGCATCCATCACTATTATTTCTTTTAAAATAATAGTCAAATTATACTAATAAAGATGCAAGCTACAGCTTTTAAAATGAAGCACTTAGCAATCAAGGAATCCCAAAAGTTAAAGTTTCTCTGAAGTAAATGTGCTATATTCCTGTTTCCCTGTTAAATATAGATTTTCAAGTATCCCATTAAACCTGAGTTAAATATATAATATGTGCAGCATGTACATATTAATGCAGTGGAAAATTATTAATTTTTAGACTATCTTCAGGTATGAGTGCTTAATTTCACAATGCTTGTGTTGATCTACTGACAGTTTACAGACAAGGGAAACAGTGTGAGCATAGACACCTACTCTGCAAGACACCTTCTACATTTTCATGTGATGGTCCCAAAAGGAAATTATAGAAGGGAGGTTTTGTAATCAAACCTTTCAAAATAGCTACAGAAGTCTAAAATTTGTCAACACGGAATAATTATAGTAACAGTTCACGGAGTTCTATGAAGAGCTGCTGAGCTGGGCCTTGCAGAGGTCAGTTCTTGATCCCAAATTATAAAACTGAACTCAAGAATGTTGTGCAGAGGCTGCTAATCTTATTTGCAGATGGCAGCAATAAAGAGGGTGCAGGCAGGTATATAAAACCTAAATATGTTGTAAAATGACTAAATAAAGACAGGGAAAATAATGTCCAAAGTAAGGCAAAGCATGGAGCAGTATTAGAAAATCCCAAGGGTAAAAAAATTCAGAAGGGAAGGGCCATGGGCATGTCAGGATAAGGACACTAAGCAGAAAGCAGGCAACAGCCTTATGAAGATTTTGCATTTTGTTAGGAATGATGAAATTACTGAAAGTCATAAATATAAGACAGTTTGTTGTGTTTTTTTTTTTCTTCAAATGCAAATACATCACAGCTGACTTTCCCACAGGGCATTTCATATAAATCCTAATCCAATTCTGTCTGAAGAGTGCTTTCTAAATTTTTATAAACACCAAAAGGTCAGCAAAGATATTTGCTTTGAAGGAATGCAATTCCTATTGGAGAGTTAGATTTGCAATTCAGAGCCTTTACTTGATGAAGTTAATAAGCACATGGCTATATTTTAGGGAAGCAGGTTGAGATTTTTGGCTAGGGTAGTACTTAAAATTAGGCACTAGCTTAACTATCTTGTTGAACCAGGATCCATAACTTTGGTTAGAGGGTACCCAGGCAGCAACAGAAGTGAAGTGCGCCTCCTCTAAAATTAATGCTTGGAAAAATAAATACAATCTTTTACTCTGGAAAGGACTTTGTTATGTCCTATTCTAATCCAATGGGTAGGATGCTATCATTTTTTTGTTTATAAACGGAGATAATTTAGAGCAGCACTGATAATCTGAATATTAAGGAAAACTACATTTACAGCAGTCAGTGCCAAGCTGCACCACTTGCCTGGGGCTCTGGGCAGAATTCAGGGTATTGTTTTTCTCTTTGAAGCTCCAAATTATTTAAGTTTAATTTTTTTTCTGAAGTGTTGTCTCTTTTGCCTTTCTATGCGCTACAGCTGACATAAGCAGAAGTACACAGCATGAGCTTTTCAATTCAGGAGCAAAATCTGCTTATACGTTACACAGGCTCCTTAGCTCAGCACTTCACTCTTTAGCACAACAAACCTCAGCCACTGGTACATTCTGCAAAGCACCCACCTTTCTTTGGGTGTTAGGGACAAAATTAAAGTGCAAGTTCAGAAATTATGTTAATGTAATATTCAGCAGAATAAATAGTGCTAGTAATCAGGACAGTGGTGACCATCAAACAGAAATTGTGTCAATTTATTAAAGCTTACTGTGATTTTAAACTGCTTAAAGGCACATAGAGTTGTAAAGAGCTGTATATCTTTATCATTTTATGAACCAAATAAAAAGGAGAAATAGTCCAAAACCAAAAGATAATTCTTTTCCATTTCAAAATAATTTTCACTCAAACAACAATATTTGCTATTGAAGAACTTAGTGGGTTTGTTTTCATATTTTTCAAGGTGGTTTTGGTGTGTGAGGCTTTTATATACCTCAGAGATCCATTTTAGGGATCAAAGCTGCAGAAGATTTAATATTCTAATAACTCTATCCCTGAATGTTGAAAGCAATTCCAGATACTTAAGCAAACCAGGCATACATAAATCCATGGGCCCTGGTAGGATGCACCCACAATTGCTGAAAGACCAGGCAGATATCATTGCAAGGCCACTCAAGAGGCAATGGGCACAAACTGAAACACATAAAGTTTCATCTGAATGTCAGGAAACATTTTTACTGTGAGGCTGACTGGGCACTGACACATCTTGCCTAGAGAATTGTGGAGTCTCCCTCTTTGGAGATATTCAAAAGCCATCTAGACATGGCCCTGGACACCTGGCTCTAAGTATTCTTGCTTGAATGGGAGATGGTTGGACAACATGACCTCCAGAGGTCCCTTCCAACCTCAACTATTCTATGATTCTATTATTCCCTCCTTTGACAGTCACTTTGTTACAGAATCTGAAAGCAGACTTTACTGCCAAGTTACACATATTTAAATCTTCTGATCTCTCCTTCTAAACTAGTATCTTTATCTCCAGCAATCCACTTTTTGCCAGTTGCCTACAAATTCCCTCCAAATTATGAGCATCATAATGAAAGCTTCCAAAATTTTATTGTTTCACCAGCTTTAGTGAGCATGCCATGTAACTTCCTCTGTCTTTATGGGAGGCCTGGATTTCCTGTGGCCAGATTTACCACCAGAGGTGATTGCAAGTGTATTCATTTTTACTGGGCACCACAAGCAGTGAGGGTATAATCATCTTTTGGAATCACTCTGCTCTGGTCTGCCTCTTCCATTAGATAAAAATGTTGAATATACTCTCTCTTACTTGTATTTGCATATTTTTTTCCTATCCTCCTTTTCTCACATGCTCTCATTTTTCTAATCTCTTAAACTACTTTGCGTTATTTCTCTTCTGTTTATGTTTGCATAATTCATTACATCATTTAATCTGTGAAATTTCACATGATACCAAATTTATTCAGCTAGCAGCCGCAACACGGATCAAGGCCTTCTGAAATAGTGAAAGTAGGAAGAAAATCAATACCTTTACCCATAGGAATCATTACTGTCTCTCTAAGTGAAGACATTTGCCATCAATAGGAAGAAGGCCAAGATCCAGTTTCTGCTTAGTAAATAATAGGTGGACATCAACAACTCTACAGACTACTTCATGGCCTTTTGTCTACTTTTCTTGTAATGACCACTGAATAAATAATGGTACATCACCTCCACCATCTTGTTATCCTCCACATTCATTCATCCTCCCTTCTATTTCCATGTATATGGCAGCGTAACCTCCAGTATCTTTCTGACATTTATGTGCTTATCTCTTTTTCATTTGAAATGTTTTGTACATTTACATTTTTTGTACCTCTTAAAGATGGTAAAGGTAACATGCTCAAAAGCAAAGGAAAGATACCAGGTGTCTCAACTAATAAAGCCACAACTAGCCACTGCTGAAGTAGACATACACCTGCTCCATTGCTTCAGGAAAGCTGCAATTTTTTGGAAGCGGAATTTGTCAGATAGCTGAGCATTCATCATTTGAAGTTAAAACTTGGTTCAAATGTCTGGACTTGATCTATCTTTGCAGGTTATTGGTGATTCGGTCAGGCCAAATTGCCTCCTCTGACACTGAAAAGCAACAACGAATGCCAGGGTGTTATATCTGTGCTCCATATTCTGTTCTGGTCAGCAAATTACTTACGTGTTTATTCAGTGTTGGAGTGCTGGTGGGGGAAGGGGAAAGGAGATTCTATTCTCCTTTGTTCTTGAAAGCTTCATGATTTGATCCAGATGAGATTATTACATTTTGCAGAGTTGCTTCAGCTACCTGTCTGGAGATAAAACTGCCTGAGGCAGGGCAGGCTGAAGCACCCAGTCCTTGACCATGAGCTGGAATTAGCACTGTTGGATGGAACTGCAAGATAAAATTTCACAGTCTTTCTAAATTGACTACTGTGTTCTGTGCATGCGTTCAAGACACTGTCATTTCACAAAACCAGCATCTTTACAAGAATTAAGTAAATTTCTCTACATTTCAGAGCTTCCAAATCAGGAACACATTTTGTAGTAAGCATTTCTGAATGCAAGGAGTGGTTCTCATCAGCTGAATCCAGCCAAATGCCATTTAGCTCACCTTAGATAAGATGTTCTTGCAAAAGGCAACTCTCCATGAAATAAACTTGTAATCATGAGCACTAAACTCCTCTTTGGAACTAATTTTCCTCTGGAACTGAGCAAGACTTTCTCTACTTGAGTCTTTTTAAATATTTAAGTTGCTAGCTGAACAGAAGTACTATGTCTTCAGTTTAACAGGATTTGTCCTCACTAAGTTAAGTTTTATCTGAATGCTTTAGAGAGAAATGCCTTTAAAATGTCCCCCCAAATGCCAGTCAAATAAATTAACCTGCCTTTCTAACATTTTTATTTTAAGAACGCTTCAACATTTGTATATACAACAGCACTCATCAGTTCTAAATGGAATAAAAAATATTGGGGCAGGGGAACAGGAAGCGGTATGAAGGTTCAAGGATCAGACTCAGGGTATCAAATGAAATATCAGATAAAAAATATTTGTCAGAATTTATACTGTCCGAGGAAAGAAATCAACTAGACTATCTTAGAGGGAATACAGTCTTGCAAGTCCCATCATCGGGATACTCTGACAAACCTGCTCCTTGTGATCTGATGAAAACACAACCTTGCTGTAACCAGAAGAGTCAAGTCTTTGAAGAGAACCACATATAACGTAAAAAAGTGAAGGTATAACTAGAAAAGAACAGCTGAAACATGCACAGTGATCTGATATACTTAAATAAACACACATTGCCTTTCCTCCATGAATGTGCACTCAGTGGAGGCACTGTTATAAGCGTGCCTGCCATGTGCCCACGGTGAAAGCTCCGTGGAGCCTCCTAAAGGACAGCAAGGAGCCAGAAGTAAAGAAAATGTGAGGGAGCAAGGTGACCTCGCAGGGAAGGGACACCCCACAGGAGCTGCTGCAATCTAGGGTTCAAAGCCTGGTGGTACCAAAGGTGCCAAACCAGCGCAGAGGTGGGCCTACACCCCTGGGCTAACACACTGTGACTCTGTGGCCACTGAGGTGGTCCTTTAGCCGATGGCTACAACGTCCCAGAGCGCTCTGAGAAAGGAGTAAAAAGCTAAGATGCTTCCTCAGGCTTAGGAGACGGGACTGCTCGACACGCTGGAGAGACAGGTAGTGCAGGAGAGGGTCTTCCACACACCACAGCACGGAAAGCCCGGGGGCCAGAGGGGGACGGGCACAGCCTGGCCAGGACCGCCTGCCTGACACAGCCGAGGAGGTGCCCCAAGCCGCCGCTCCTGCGCGCAGGGGCAGAGCAGCCCCTCGCCGACTAGAGCAGAGCAGCTGGGCTGAGGAGGCCGGTGTGGAACCCCCCGGACCCGGCGCCGCAGGTAACGGGTCCCCCCGCCCAGCAGCGGGAGCCGGCGGCCGCGGGGCGGGCCGCTCCCCCGGCAGCGCCCGCCGGGAGCCG
>JAVSBS010014246.1:0-23481 GCA_033124195.1 Coracias cyanogaster
AGTTCTGTAAATACCCGCGGGCCGGTTTGAGGAGCCCCAGGGGCCGCATCCGGCCCGCGGGCCGTAGTTTGAGGACCTCTGGTATACACACTAGTAAAGAACTGTTATTCCTATTTCCTATATCTTTGCCTGAGAGCCCCTTGATTTCGAAATTACAATAATTTGGAGGGAAAGGGTTTACATTTCCCATTCCAAGGGAGGTTCCTGTCTTCCCTAGCAGACACCTGTCCTTCAAACCAGGACAGGGGAAAGCTCAGTATCTGCAAAGAGGTCTCCAGGTGGGTAATGGGAAGAGAAGAGGAAAGAGGGAATATGGTGGTTTTAGACAACTGACTACAAGAAATGTATGGATGACTGGACTGGGAGTGAGAAATAGAGGCTTTGGGAGGCTTGGAGAAAGAAATGAAGTTTTGGAGAGCAGAGGTAGGGCAAGGAACTTGAGGCTTCTTTCCTTCTTCTCCTATTCCCCCCTGGGATATGGGACTTCCACCTGAGACCTGTCAGACAGTGGAGTATCTCCCCTGCATCATGTGGTAACCTGCTCCCTCTCCAGTCCCTTTCAGACATCCCACACTGCTTACCTACCTGTGCTTCTTGGTCTCCTGGGGAGGGAAAGGATAGGACCAGTCAGAGACCCTAGAGGAGGGGCTTGGAAACCACAGCTTTCTGCCTCTCCTGTTGCAGGAAAAGGCCACCTTCTCTAGCCCCTAACCTCTCCCAGAGCATCAGCCAGAGATGTCTTACCTTCAACAACACACTTCTATGCCAGTGACTGCCAACGAGCCTTTGTTGGAAGCTGAGGGCACCAGGGTAAAGGGAGTCATCATTGACTCTGGCAAGTTTTGCCACCTTTGTAAGGTGTGGGTTGTTGTTGTTTTTTTGGTTTGTGGGTTTTTTTCTTATCAGCAAAAGATTGACTGTAGTTTGATGCTCAGGTGTTGAGCAATTTATTTTGCTGTTAGAATAATGTCAATAGTTCCAAGGTTCGGAGGAACACATGCAACAGAAAACTTTGTGGTTATGTTTTGTGGGTCGACAGAAATAACTTCCTGGGGTGCTTTGGAGACTTGGAGACAATTTATTGTCCTAAGTAAAATAAAAAAACATGTTGGTATTACCAGAGAGCAGAAAATTTACTGCTTTTCCCACTGCTTTATTCTTACTGTAAATTTTTACAGCTTCTCTCTTAGATTTGTAATATAACAGAGCAGATGACTCTTGGAGACAATGAACTAACTCAGTCTTGCATCAAAACCAATATAAAGCATCTGATGATATTTCCATCCTCTGCAACATGGGTTTGGAAATCTTTTGAGTTTGATTTGACAGATGGCGCAAAAATAATATCATAATTCTGTGTACAAAATCTGCCCACCTTAATGTTTTTTTTGATTCTTTTGAAATTCTTTCTTCAGCTTTGTTGCTAACTTTAGGTAATATGCCTGTTTCCAATTGCCTTTAACAGCTTTCTTGACTCCAGCTTCACAAAAGATCACAGTTTGGTCATTTGTCCTGAGTCCACTTTGATTTCTGTTATGACAAAACATCTCCTGGTAGTCAGATACATAATCAGTGGTAATATGAGATAATATCTCTCCTTTAATGTTTCTAGACTTATGCAGAAAGCATTGTTGGCCTCTTCTTTTTTTTTTTTTTTTTAATATGGTTCTGCTTCTCTGCTTACAGAAATAGCAATATTTCATTTATTCTTTGAAAGGGTTGAAAGCCTCTTTCATCTAAGATCTAAGAGCTAGATTGTTACTTGCATCAGAAACTAAGTCATAGACCAAGATGCCATTGTGCTTGATGCTTTACAGAGAGGCATAAAAAATGGTCCTTGACCAAAAGAGCTTACAAAGTCTATAAGGAGAGGCACTAGACAAACAAATCCCCAGGGCAGCACAAAGAATGGATAAAATATAATTGGTTGTCATGGTAAGTGGGCTTGCACACCTGTATACAGCAAAGAATCTTTGTTTTCTCTGAGATTTTGTGCTTAGAAAATCTTAAGACATGGGTATGAAAAAACCTACAACTACATCTCCAGAACAAGTATGCATAGACAAAAAAGTATTTTCAAACATTTCAAATATCCCTATTTTGTATTATAATCCCTTTAAACTGGGAGAATGCATTACCAAGAGGATGGAATCCTGTTACAGTTTTCATTTGCACTGCAACATTTTATTTCATCTGGTACCTTTGATAAGACCTGCAAGCTCCTAGTTTCCTAATCAACTTTTGCAATAGTGTTCTGTTTTTGACTGAGATAGAGTTAATTTTCTTCCTAGTAGCTGGCACAGCGCTATGTTTTGGATAAATTGTGAGAATAATGTTGATAAGACACTGATGTTTTAGTTGTTGTGAAGTAGTGCTTATCCTAAGTTAGGGATTTTTCAGTTTCCCATGCTCTGCCAGGAGATGCACAAGAAGCTGAGAGGGAGCATGGCCAGGACAGCTGATCTGGACTAGCCAAAGGGATATTCCCTACCATAGAACAACATGTGCGGTATAGAAACTGCAGGGAGCTGGCCAGGAGTGTCTGATTGCTGCTCTGGCATCAGTCAGTGGATAGTGAGAAATTGCATTGTGCATAACTTCTACTTTCATGGGTTTTATTTCTCTCTGTTTTTGTTATATTCCTTTTCATCATAATTATTATTATATTTTACTTTATTATATTTTGGTTTAGTTATTAAGCTGTTCTTATCTCAACCTATGAGTTTTACTTTTCTGATTCTCATCCCACTGGGAGGGAGGAGGAGTGAGCAAGTGGCTGCGTGGTCTTTACTTGCTGGCTGGAGTTAAACCATGATGAACGGGTGGTTAGGAGCTTAGATCTTTAACTGAATCTGGCTTTTGATGGACTAGTGATTTCACAGTACAGGGTGGTAGCTGCTGTATACAATGTGAATTAAACCCCCTCTGTTGTTTGATTGAGGCAGAAGGTTCTTCAAAATGATGACTTCCTTTGTTTCTCAGTACTCATAGTACACTCTGTAAAATGGTGAGAAACATGATCTAACTAAACACTGAAGTAAGACAGTACAAGACATAGCCTGCACTCCCGGCTTTTGATCATCTGCAGTTTTGCAGGACCAACTACATGTCTTAAATTTAATGTTTATTACAAATTACACTGGTAATATGTTTGAACTAGAGAGATCTAGTCAGGTGTTCTAAAGAAAAAGTAGAGTTCAGCTATTTTTCAGAAAAAGATGACAGCTAGGATACTTTCTCCAAGGTAGAATGCCAAAACCAACATCACAGTCAACCAGATCAGTAGATTGATGGTTCCCTGCTTTATGTGGTTTTGATGCACGGGCTGGATCAATGGGCTGATGCCAATGGTATGAGGTGCAACAATGCCAAGTGTCAGGACCTCCACTTGACTCACAACAACCCCCTGCAATGCTACAGGCTTGGGGAGGAGTGGCTGGAAAGCTGGTCAGTGGAAAAGGGCCTGGGGTGTTGATTGACGGCAAGCTGAATGTGAGCCAGCATGTGGCCAAGGCGGCCAGCAGCATCCTGGCTTGTATCAGAACTAGTGTAGCCAGCAACACTAGGGAAGTGTTTGTCCCCCTGTACTCAGCACTGGTGAGGCTGCACCTTGAATATCAAGTTCAGTTTTGAGCGCCTCACTACAAGAAGGACATCAAGGTGCTGGAGTGTGTCCAAAAAAGGGCAACAAAGCTGGCAAAGGGTCTGGAAAACAAGTCTTATGAGGAGCAGCTGAGGGAACTGGAGTTGTTTAGCCTGGAGAAATGGAGGCTCAGGGGAGACCTTGTTGCTCTCTACAACTAACTGAAAGGAGGTTGTCATGAGGTTGGGGTTGGTCTGTTCTCCCAGGTAGCAAGTGACAGGACAAGAAGAAACATCCTCAAGTTGCACTGGGGGAAGTTTAGTTGGATATTAGGAAAAATTTCTTCACAAAAAGGGCTGTCAAGCACTGGAACAGGCTGATCAGGGCAGCAGTGGAGTCTCCATCCCTGGAGGTATTAACAAGATGTCTAGAAGTGGCACTTAGGGACATAGTTTAGCAGTCACCTGGCAGTGCTGAGTTAATAGTTAGGTTTGATGATGTTGAAGGTCTCTTCCAACTAGAATGATTCTATGATTCTGTGGTTCTAAGATATTTCTCCCTTAAGAATTGTACCATTGGCCCTGACTGGGCCACTTGACTGGTGCTCCTTGTCTCAGGTACTTGTAGAGTGAATGTATCTGGTATGCCTATTACAGTGCCTTGGTTCTTTTGGACTACACTAGGGAATAAATGCACCACAGCTGCAATGCAGGAACGGCAAAAGGAAAGCTAATACCCTCTAATAACTAGGAAGCATGGCTCCTTTGGGAAAGTACCCAAGAACCAAGAATAAAGTGCTCTAAAGAACTGCAGTTTATAATAGTTTAGTGGGTTGGTCTAGAGAGAAAATCTGGAATAAATATAAAAAGATTTGCCATACAGTTTCTAGTGACTAGAGGGAAAGAAATTATTATGTGTTTATATGGGATTAGTGGCAAATTTAGAGTGATATCTTTAATTAAACTTGCAACTGCCTGGGCAGGACTAAAGGAAATAGATATGATCCTAGTATTTTTCAAGTGTACATTGTGATTTTTATTAGCATAGCTATAGGATTGACATCTCCCAATATTAAAAATCCTGAATAAATTACCCAAGCCTATGAGACTGGCTTGCAGATAATGATATCTTAGCCATATTTTGTGATTTTTAAAATATTCTGAAACCATTCAGGAATACAGTTAATAGCTTTTGATTTTCTCAATAACCCAAGGAGCTCGATTTTGTTCTGAATAAAGCTGTATCCTGATGAACAAGTTTGCTTTAGTGTCGGATATTGCAAGACTTATGATAAAGTTGGGAGACTGGCATCCTTCAGAATGAGATGTGCTGATGAGAGTGCTGGGATGCTAGCAGGTAACATCATAGCATTTTCCCACGCCACTCTTGTAGAAGGTCTAATCTACACAGGAGAGTGACTGAGCGCTTTCCAGCTGAATGTTTCAAACAGAAAAGGGAAACCATCGTTCTCTAAACAGCTGTGGCATCTTTGTTTCTCTTAAAGTCCCTCACAAACGTAGGCCTTATTCTGCCAGTGGTCAACAAGGTTACAACTAGAGGTAGACCAGTGAAAGAACAAACAACCAACTTGAGTTTGTCTCGATGGCATACTGTCTGACATGTCACGTAACATAATGACGTATTAATATTGTGGCACACACTGAAGTAATACAAAGTTAATATTTGATCTCAAAAGACTGTTCATGATTGACAGACACTTGGATTTACCAATTGACCTAACTGTATTCTAGCTTCTGAGCTTGTCTTCTGTGGTGACTTCATCTATTCTATCTGCATGATGATGGCATAGAGCAGTTCTAGGTCTAGATACAAAACAGTGTGGTGTAATTCCTGTGGTTTATTGGTCTGGCTTACATTAAAAGCATCAGTTTTTAAAATGTGATTAGAAAGCACAGATGCTGCTACAGCAATTTACTGAACTAATGAATCTTCACCATGGTTTCATCCCCATCAAACGATGCTGAAAACTACTTGCTGTGTGTACTGCATTTCTGCTTTGAACATCCTTTCCCAGAGACTAGTGTGTGTGAAGAGGACTTCACAAAACATGAAAATGGAGCATCTATAATAGCCATCCCTGAAGCCAGTGACTGAAAAGAAAATGCGGCTATCTCATATGAAGTGGACCCAGATGACAGAGCAGATTGAATTTGGTTTTTAAATTATGGCGGGCAGCTGCCATACTTTTGGTTAACACAACTTTTTGCAATGTAGGAATTATGGAACTATACGTATCCAGTTATTTCCAGAAAGAAGAGAAATTGAACACCAGGCAGACTGCATGCTTTCAATTTCAACTTTCACTTTTTCTGGTTATGATCGGAGACTATAATAGAAATGGCTCACTGATATTTTTGGGAAGTGTAAAAGAAAACCAAACATCTCTTCAGTGCCTTTGGTTTGCACAATGCTTTTGAAGAGTAAACAGGGAAGTTTTTATGTCTGTGTAAGTCAGGGACAGCCAGCTGTGAGTTACTTGACACCACAGATCTGACACCTCCACTGAAGGAGGCTTAAGAAAAACAGGGAGGCACCAATATTTTATGAATCCAGACTAAGGAGCACCACGTAGAGTGCTTAGAAAAGTATACTTGTTCAGTACCTCACTGGGGAGCTTTCATTATAGGCCAAGACCACAGAGAATTCCAGTTTGATTGAACTTCTGAAACCCTATGTCGTTCTGCATCAGAGCAAGACACTCTTTGGAGTGCTTCATTATAGGGAAAGGCTTGAGAAAAGCTCTAAAAGAGCCCACAGTCCAGTGATTTGGATCCTTGTTTGGGATGTGCCAGCTCCATCTAAATCTTGCTGAAGTCACGCTGACCTGTGATGTCCACAGTAATTGCTTAAGATGTGTGACTGGCTGCTCCCAAGGCTGGTGTCTTTGAAAGGTTTTGTTGGCAACTTACACTAGAAAAATCCTTCTGAGAAAAACTCTGTTGATTGTGTTCTACAAAAAGATTTAACTTTGATTACCATCCCCCAAAGAGACAGCAAGAAGTCTAGTTTTCCCCAACTGATTCTCTTCTGGTAGTGTCCTATCCATATGGTAGAAATATCCTCTAGTGACTACAGAGCATAAAGCCTGCCCTACTGAACTGAACCAGTTTAGGTACATGAAAGGACATGACACACAGATGTTCTCTGCTTCCTTTAGTAGCTGGTGTCTGCAGCAGTAATTTAACAAGAGATGAGCCAAATAAAGAAAGAGAGCATGTCTTTGCTCATTACTTTGAAACAATGGAAACTCTGCTAATAAATTAGATCTGATTAATTGTTAGGAGTCTAGAAGGGAGGTAAGAGCAGAGAATAACAAGTAATTGTGAAAGGCTTGCAAAAAAAAGTGAGGACTATCCCAGTGGAACTTGAGCTAAAAGGCCTAGTAGTTCAAGAAAAGTATTCTGGGGAAAATCTGTGGCTTTAAGGCTACAGCCTCCTTTCTCTATGTGAAGTCTTCTATATAAACTATATTTTCTACTTCTCACAGTGCTTTGCAGGGCTTAGTGTCACTGTCTTTAGTTACATCCTGTTGTGCTGGTTCAGCCATCATCATTTTATGCTGCCATCAGTTGCCTGATCACACAGGTCAATGCTGAGCTCAGCAACATCCCCTCAGAAGTCTTCTTTCAAACAGTCCTGCCATAGGCTCCTGTGGACCCAGCTCCTTCGCTGCCCTATGCAGTGCCAGCATCACCTGCTGGACACAATGGACAGAGATGGCTCCCTCAGTGGCCCTTCACATGGAAGGTCACCACCAAGAGAGCTCAGCAAGATACAGCCAGCCCCAACAGAAGCCAACCCAACAGGAAACTCTTCTGACTAGTTGGCTCCTGGTTGATATAATCATGGCCTCACCCACCACCCCAACCACAACCACCTGGGTGAGGGCAGAGCCACAGAGACACAGGTGGGCCATGTTCTGCCTCTGGAGCATGAAGCCCATAGAAAACCCAAAACATTCTGCTAGGTTGTGACTCATTCACAGGTCAGCTCCAGCTCAGGGTCCACAGCTCAGGCCCCAGCACTTCACATCCTCACTCACTACTATTCTTGTCATTTTTTAAATTCAGAACATGTCTTCCTCTCCCCTCAGCAAGTCAATCCAGGTCAAGATGAGATGGTGCAAGAGGCAACATCCTCTCATACTTCCCTCTAAGAAATATGAGTGAAGAATTTTCCCCCTCTATTCCTGCTTTTCCCACCAGCTCTCTGACCCAGTTCATAAAGTGGTCCATGACCACCTGGCTGGACACAGCTGTGGGGCTGCAGTCTGCAGAGAGTGTAGCATTTCATTACGTTGGTGTTTATCCTAAGGGTCTGCAGAACTGAAGTAGGTCTCAATTCCCTTATTTGCCTGTCTTGGGACATCTGACCCCTCTCAGCAGCACTGTCTTTCCTCTTTCATGTAATTCTTTTTGCCTGTTGATCAATAGTTATAATCTCAGTCAAAGATTTCTCATAATTAAATGCTGAAGGACACTACAGCTCTGCCTTTTTCTCATTATCTTTGTTTTGTCCCATTTTGTTCTCTTCTATTTCTCTGCCGTCTTCGTTTTCTTTCTCTCTCCTCCGCCTGTGAGTTTCCTCTTTCCAAATATTGCCTGATTCATTAGTGCATCATCTGCAGCCAACAATGTTGTTTGGATATCCTTTGTTCTTTACAGACACTTCTGCTCTGATCTCCAGACTAATCTTGTTGCCTTCTTCCATGTTGTGCTTGGCAGGCTACAGCAGAACTCCAGCTGGGAGCCTGATTTAAGTTTAACACTACATTTATTTGTTATTCTTTCAGTCTGGCTGCAACTCCAGTGTTGTGCTTGCTGTTTTCATTTTTGCAGCTACCATGAACCTGAGAGAAAGGAGTGGGGTGTTTCCACGCAACAATCCTATTATCTGGTGAAGTTTTATATGCCCAGCATGTGTTTGTTGAGCAGCCTTTCTCTCATACCTTTCCTGGCTGCTCAGGAAGGTCTCAGATCTCTTCTTCCATGCTTAGTGTCTGTTAGGTGTTCACCCTGGGAACGGGACTGCCAGAGGGCACAGCAGAGAGTGGCGATGTCCAGGTGTCTCTTCTCAAACTGGATGAAGCAAAAGTATAGAGGAAGTGTATGGAACTGGTGTACAGCATTTCTCAGATCCATACAAAAACCTTCACCCCCATTAAAATAATTACACCAGTTAAAAAAGATAGGTCTAATGAAGCAAGTTCTTAATTAAAACTGATCAAACCTCTGTTTTGCTGCTTGGTGAATGAGATACATAGGAATTCTGAGATTCCCCAAACTACATTCGGATTCAGGTACATCTTGTTTCCCCCTGGCCTTAGCTTGCTGCTGCATGAGCTGCTACCCAAAAAAACTCTTCATGGGTGGGGTGTGGCTAGTTTGGGCATTCTGCAGCTAAGGAACAGCTAAAGGAACATGAGACCTGAAATATAGAAATACACATGTATATATACATATATGTATATGTATATATGCAATATCTTTAAGTGTATATATCAATATATGTGATGTATCTGTGGGGAGTGAGTAAAGCACAGGTAGAGGGATGCCAGCGTGAAGATAGTTTCAGGCAGGTAAAGTTGATGGCAATCAGTGAGAGATACTAATTCTTTTGTTTGTGATCTCTTCATCTTTGGATGAAGTGTTTACAGAGTCTTTAGGTGACTTTGCTTCCTCTTGTTCCTAGACACTCAGAAAAGGTGCCCACATAGATTTTGTGCAGAAATGACAAGTGTGGAAGATGTCAAAAGGTTGATAAGGATGTGTAGCAGTCTTCAAATGATTGGTGGATATTGAAACCGAGGTCCTTAGTTAGAAGGTCAAATGGAAAAAGTTGCTGAGACCTTTAATAAGAGTGTCACTTTTTAACATTCTTACTCATCACCTGAAAGAGGAGCTTTGATACTGGGAATTAACTTAGTGTAGATGGTCCAGGCATGTCCATGGTTGGTTGATATGTAATGATGCCAGCATAAAGAATAAATTGATATTGATGTTGACGTTATTGTTAGCAACGCTGGTAGTAACATTAAGAATAACATTATTGTAGTACTAAAACATATGACAAACTTTTTGTGCTTATGCTGCAGCATTTGATGCAGGAATTGTCCTTGTAAAGGGCAATGCAAGAATTTCAATATCAGTATGACTTTTTAAGCTAATGTCACCAAAAAGATAAATGTACACTTGTATGTAAAGTAAATGGTTACTAACAAGAAGTTACTCAACTAGGAAGACTGGCTGAGGTTCAACCTGGAGAAGAGGAGGCTCAAGGGAGACCATATAGCAGCCTTCCAGTACTTAAAGGGGGCTCACAGGAAAGATGGGTGAGGACGCTTTATCAGGGAGTGTAGTGATGGGACAAGGGGTAACAGTTCCAAACTGAAAGAGGGTAAATTTCTATTAGATATTAGAAAGAAATTCTTTCCCGTGAGGGTGGCGAGATGCCGGAACAGGTTGGCCAGAGATGTTTTGGATGCCTCTGCCCTGGAATTGTTCAAAGCCAGATTGGATGGGGCTTAGAGGCACCTTGTCTAGTGGAAGGTGTCCCTGGACAGGAGAGGGGGTGTTGCACTAGATGATCTTTAAGGTCCCTTCCAACCCAAACCGTTCTATGAAAAATACAGACCTGTTTGTAAAATATTGTCAATGGTAAACAATGTCAACCCCCAGCCTTAAGTCTACTGGTTTATTGTTACCTTAAGTAGGATGAATGCTATATATCAGCAATTATAAAGCCCTTTTAAAAATTATCTGCCTGTAAAAATGCAGTTAGGAGATGCTGAAGAGATAAACCTGCTTATAATGTTAAAAAGCTTGCTTTTAGTAAAAATAATAAAATTTGGAAGAAGTCTATAGTATTGCTAGTTGCACTTTGGTTACTTTTTTGTGTACATTGATGTAATCTAGACATATTTCTCAATTTTTCTGTCATTAAAAAAAGCAAGACTGTGGCATTGTTTTGTCAATTTGTCACAGCCTCTGAGGTTTAAAAACAGTAGCAAAGACAAAACAGGATTCCATAGGAATATGCTCTTAACAAGAATTAGATTTAGTTAAAACAACCTTTGGTATTGATTAGACTTTTATCCACAGGCTTCTGGCAAGGTAAAAAACCAACTTGATGCTTTAGCTTAAAAATACCTATTTTCTTTCTTGATATAGATGCAAACAGATTAACCATCTTCTGTCTATGTAGAAGCACCCTGTTAACCTATTACCGCAGTAAAAGTGAATGTTCTGTCAAGATAACAAGTTTAGAATTTCTGGGAAAGAGCGGAGTGCCTTCTTCAAACGTCTATATTCTTTAAACAAGGTCTAAGAGAAACAAGATGGTCTATCCATCAGATGTTCTCAATCACAATAAAACTAAACTCTTTAAATGTAAAGTGAAAGCCAATCATAATGTAAAGGAGAAAATGTTTTATAAAATTTATTTTAAAAATGAAAACACAGAAAAGCAGACAACTTTATTATCTAAAACCTGCCTATTTTCACCAATATATTGTATGTACATCCTTTATAGTTCAACTGCCATAATGTAATGTTAGTTATGGGTGCCTTTGGCTTACAGTAAGTACAGATTTCTTTCAGAAGAGGACTGAAAACTGTATTTCAAAAATCAAGTGTCTTCTAAACAGTAAAATGTACATTAAATGCTGGATTTCAGATCTTTTTTCTACATGCATTTTCTCAAAATTGCGAGTCCAGATCATTTTTTATCTGTGGCATGTAGAGCAGATTTTGTTTCACTAGAACCTAGATATGTTTAAAAAGCAGCAACTGGAAGGGAAAAAAATTCAGTAATTTAAATCCACATTATTACCAGAAAGACAAGTTAAGTATTCCATTGTCTACTACTTTGAAATACACAGAGAATCTCCAGAGATGACCAAGATAAATTTCTGCATTTTATCACTATTTCTAACCCTTTTTTCCCCCTCTCACTTGAGATCCCATTTTAATTTCCCATTATAAAGCATAAAGGTTTTATTCCTCATCGTTCAGACCAGCCTGCACTCAGGATAGCCTCTTAGGACTTGGAGAAGAGCCTTGAAGATCATGGGGTTTTAGTCATTCATTTGCTATTAGCAGGCAAAGTTGATGGTTTTACTTTTACAAAGAAAAATATTTTTCTTGCTATATGTGATAAATATCACACTGCTGGAACAATGATCTCCTCTGTGCCCTAGGGACACAAAAGGTTTGGCTCATCCTACTCACAAGAAAGTAATATTGTTTCTTGAGGCACAAGTAGGACTTGGACCTCAATATCCTGTTACGAGCTGTAAAAACTGCAGCTTTAACTGGATTGATTTCTCTGCTTCTTAAAACACAACCTCCTGACAGAAAGATGCCTGCTTCTACAGACTCAAACAAGGCTGCCTGTTTTTTATAATTACCTTCATGTGTACAAATATTTCTGTTTTAATATGCTGCCCTGGTCCTTGGGGTTTATGCTCTACTTATAGCCTTATTTTTCTAACTGCTGAACAGCAGAAGCTGTCTGTGATTCACTCAGAGCAGGTAAAAGCTTTCAGAATAGCATTTTGTAATGAGTAATGCTTTTAGTGCTACACTTAAGACAGCAGTCAAATTGGTGGTATAATTGCCTTAATTGTAGAGTTGAGGCTTTTTTTGAGAGTATACATTTTCATTAAGAACAGGTTTAAATATCTATAGTGAAAAAACAGGGAAAAAAACCCACATGAAACCCTTTTTATGGCCTACAGGAAAAATAAAATTCTTGGGAGCCCCTAGAGTTGTTTCCAATAGTGGGCTTTGTATGTAAATACCCATGTTAAGTATTCCATGCTTGCTTTGTAAAAGTATTTTGTTTAAATATGGGTAAAAAATATTTTTTAAACTGTAAATCTTGTCTTTCTGGAAGGAAAAAAACCATGCCAACATTGAATTTGGTGTATGTTTTGGACTATTTAGTAATGAGATGATCTGTACATTTCCCGTGAAATCGGGGACACCTCTAGTATCAATAAACTTACAAAGAAGAAAAGGACCTCAGAAGGTTGTTTCCCCATCTTTGAAGACTATGAAACTGAAGACTCATAGTAAATACATTTTAAGGGTTATTGCTTCTGGGAAGTCTTTGCTTTGTATGCTGGCAAAACCTTTACAGCTAGGATGAGTAGAGATACATTTAAATACCCGGAGTACTGTGTCCAGCTCTAGAGCCTTCAGCACAAGAAAGACATGGATCTGTTGGAGCAGATCCAGAGGAGGGCCACAAAAATCCTCAAAGGGCTGGAAGACCTCTCCTATGAAGAAAGGCTGAGAGAGTTTGGGTTGTTCAGCCTGGAGAAGAGAAGGCTCCAGGGAGACATTATTGTGGCCTTTCAGTACTTTAAGGGGGCTTATGAGAAAGATGGGGACAAATCTTTTAGCACGGCCTGTTGTGACAGGACAAGGAGTGATGGTTTTAAACTAAAAGGGGGTAGAATTAGACTAGATAGAAGGAAGAAATTTTTTACTGTGAGGGTGATGAAAAACTGGAACAGGTTGTCCAGAAAGGTGGTGAAGCCCTATCCCTGGAAACATTATATATATACATATTGTAGCCAGCTCCTTCTTCCTTTTGACCTTCAATGTCATCAATGCAATGCTTTCCATGAGTTAATATGTATTTGTGCCTCATTCATTGGTGTTTCCAGAAAGATCTTCCTCTATGGCTTTGCTGTGCTTGTGGTGGACACCACTGGCTGAGGCTGTGGAACTGGGCTTGAGGCTCAGAAAGACTTTCTGGCTCCTGTCTACCCAGGATCTGGCTTTGAAGAAAAGAAGCTGTGTCAGGGAAGTCCTCAGCCTGATGTAACATTTTCTTTGGAGTGCTCCTAAAGCCTGAAAGGGCAGAACAAGTTCCTGTATCTCACAAGCTATCAGAGAAATCCATGATTTCATCTTTCTGTGCTGCAGAAGGATCAGAAATGCTTTTTCCTGTTTCGACCTCCTTGCAAAGAAGCAGCAGCTGTGATCAGGCTTGCTGAACTGCATGGGTCACACTGTGGCAAGTGCCTGGCAGAGCCATGCACCCCTCTTCTGGGACTCACCCTGCTTCTGTGGACCACTCCAGTAGAGAAAAGGTTTATCAGGTTTTAAAAACTGGGCACTGGAGGTAGTTCTGATGACTTGAATCTCTATAAAAAGTGCCCATCAAGGGGTGGATTGCAGGTCCAATTACTTGTTGATTAATTAAACTTCTTTAATTAAATGTAATCCCGTGCAACAGGAGCAGTGACTATGCTTCACAGGGGCTTGAATATATTAACCCCTTACTCTAGCACAGGACAGAGAGTCTTTAAATGTGTCCTGAGAAAACAAAAATGCGCTGCATACAAGACATGCAGTTTCCAAAGAGGTGATTTTTGGAAATCCCTGGGAGTGGGATACGAGAAGGAGTTGAAGCCAAATGGGAACATGGCATTTTAAACTCCTTGCATTAGTAAAAGACAGTGTTCTCCTGCCCTATAAAATAGACTCCCCTACACTACCCTGCTGACCTGTCTCTTCCTGATCCTAGCACTGGCAGAACTGGGTGCTCACTCCAATGTGCTTCCATGTTACTGGGAGCTGGCTACTTTCTCTTGGGCTCCTTTTTCCAATGGTCACCCAGGATAAGCCAAAACACAGATTTGTGCTGCCTGCCTCTTTTTGCCTGGTGCCACAACTGCTCCTTTCAGTGCCTCTCCTGCTCCCTGTCCTTCTTTCACCTAACCAGGGCCTGTGCATCTGACTTTAAAGTGCTCAGGAAGCCTCCCCCGGTGCCTACAAATTAACTCAAACACCTTGTTCCTCGTGTAGGAGCAAAGGAAGAATCATCTCTGGGTTCAACCTGGCCTCTCTTCTGCAAGGACACTCCCAGAGGATGAGGCAGAAAGGCTACATCTCAGCACACTTCTGAGGTGTTCATCCAGTGTAGGGCCTGTGATTTAGCAAGGGTGGGTTTGGCTAGCTTTCCATCTCTCACAGGTCATCCATTGGTGTTTATCCTGTGTGGACTCTTGAGTCTCTCCTGCTGCCCAGCCAGGGGAGCTGGGGTATTCCTTTATGGCTGAGACAGCTCTTATTGTTAAGCTCTTTCATTTCAAATATTTATAGGCATCTCTCAGGTGAATTTGTTCATGCTGCCTCAGGCAGCATCTCCAGCTCCTCTACAATGGCTGTTTATGCAAAATTTCTCCTTGGGGAAGATCCCCTGATGCTGAGAAACTTCTGAGCTCCCACTGCCAGCTTTACTTCAGTTATAACATGGATTTGATCCCTCTCCTGTGCACTGGCTGTCATGATCAGGGATGCCCTTGTGAATACTTTCCATGATTCCTCCTTGGAGACCATCTTTGCTACTTCTCAGAGCTGTATTCGCTCTAACAGTCTTCCCAATACCATACCTTGAGGGATTTTAATTTTCAATTTTCTTGGTAATGTGGGCATGTGTGTTTTAATTCCTTGAAAATTTCTTACTGTAGGTTCTCCTTCTTGCTCACAGTGTGCACCCAGTGAAGAACTTAGGTTTGCATTAAGTGAACTGCAAAATGAACTGCGAAAACATATATGTCCATCATCCTTCAGACCCTACCCACTTGGCCAGCCAAATCCATGTATGTTCCACTGGTGCTCAGAATACTCCAGAAAAATCAGCAGTCCTCATATGAGATAAGAAGAAGCAGGATGTACTTCCTTCAGTTGCCAGATGAAGTCTCAGGGAGAAAAAATGATAATGTTATTGCTAGAAAGTGTTTATGATCATTAAAAAAAACCAACAAAACAGTAGGAGGCTGAAAAAAATCTGCCTGACTTTCTGCTGCTAGAGGAGAAAGCAGCCATAAGTGACTGTGGTGTCAGGGGGTGTTTCCTGGTTCCTGTAACCGACTGGGACGTTGGAGGGAGGTGCCGCGCCTCAGATTCCATTTGGGGGAGTGGTCTGGGACCCCAGTGGGTGAACCGCATCCCTTGGTGGGCGGACCCAGGACGTCTAGGGGGCGGATCACGACAGTGACCCAGAAGTCCTTTCTCTCCTCATCAGGGTATCATTTTCCTGATGCATAAATTCTGTTGTTAGACCCTGGAGATCTAATGCTCTAGTCAATTGTCACAACTAATTTATTCCCACAATTTCACTTTTAATCCAGAGTATCAGCAGCCAAACAGTGCAATCTGAGCCTAGTTTGCACTGAGTGGCTGTTAAGGAGTAAATGCTGGTTTTGGTAATTTGCTGAGAATCGCTGGTGTCAGGGCAGAGCTCATGGGGGACAGACTCCTGTGGGTTTCAAGAGGGAGAAAAGAAGATCTGGAAAGCAAGGAGCAGGGCTGTGGCTATTACCAGCAGTTAGCTGGTAATGCTTTTATGCAGCCTCATTAGGTGTAAAATTTTGGGCAGTGATTTTTTGAGACAGTATTAACCGTTAGTATCTAAAATATATACTTGAGCTAAATATTTGTGTGCCTTTGATGATTGGTGGAAGAAAAAGGCAAAACTGGATCAGGTTAAAAGTGTACGCTGCAAGTGTCCAAGATCTGTTGGATGAATCCCACTTGCTGTAGAGTCCTGTAGAGACTACACCCTTAGGTTAGAAAATAAAAAGCCCATCCTAGCTGTAAAATGGCCCATGTTCCTTTATTTCTATAAAGATGCCAGACAATGAAGGTTCTGTTCACTGGACTTCTGGTGTAGCTGTTGTGCATGAATGGTCATCTGACCAACTTTGAGTGATTACTCAGGCATTTAAAAAAGCAGTTTATGAAAAATGAGATGCTCTGATGAAGAATACCCCTAGGACAGAGAGCTGACATAAACTGAACAAGCAGCACAGATCAGGCTCATCTAGCTGTGCCAACCTCATTTGACCCCAGAGGACTGTAAAACTTGGGGTCAGGAGAGCTGTGGCTTGGGGTTGGTAATTGAACCTAATGCAAGGTGAAGTGTCAAACCTAGGAGTCCAGTACACAGTAACAAGACTGGTACTGGTGCATGCACAGGAGACAGATCCACTTCAGCCCTACTTTTGCTAGTTTTCCAAGCTTAAACATCAGGCTGAATTTTTTCTTAATGTCTCAACCCTTCATCTTCAGCCATTGCTCACTCCCACTTTGCTTTCCTGTCCTTCTCTTCCACCGGTTCCTTTCCTCGATAGAAAAAGGTCATAGAGGGGCTGAACAGCTTTTCTGTCTGATCAGTCCTTTACTGGTTTACAAAGAGGTGCTCAGTGAGGCTTCTCGAGCAACAAGTTAGCTGACATAGAATGCCCACCAAAGCCAGGTCTCTGTTGAAGTTCAGGTAGACTTCTGCCTACACCACCCTGCCCTCATTCAAATCCTGCAACAGGCTGGACATCTCCCTGTGAGCTGCCTCACCCCCAGCACTGATCCTTCTTTCTGAGAGGAAAACACTGACTGCCCTAAATGTCATGGGAGACACATCCATAGGATGATTGTTTCATTTAATCTTTATTCTGCCTTTTGTACTGATCTCACTGAAGCTGGTGGAATATGCAGACATTTTGCATATTTTAAAACCATGCCACTGTATTTTAGCCTATAGACACGCAGGCTGTAATATATGCCTTTACATTATGAGTAAATCTAAAGCCTTTGCATTCAATGAAAATGTTCCAGTTGACTTTACTCATCTCAGTAAACACCATCTTAAAAAAATTTCCAGTACTCCTCAGGATATCCTCAAAATCATCTCTCCATGTATAACATACACTGCTGCTTCTGTACTTCCACTACTGTTCCCTCCCTCTAGGTCTGTAACCCTTTTTGTTCTGTTTCTCTGGCTTCCTCATTTTCTTGGTAATAAAGTGGATACCACTGAAAGCCATGGGCCACAGGGGTGTTTTCCAGCATCATGCAGAAAACAGCTGCCCTGCCCCTGCCAAGCAGCTCAGACACAGTTTAAAAATCATCCTGTCCATTATTGTTGCTACTTCTGCTGTAAGATTCAAGTTCACAAAGTGGGGACAGCTAGGATGGGCTTTTTATTTTCTAACCAAAGGGGGACTCTACAGGTGAAGGATACAGCAAGTGGGATTCTTGCAACAGGTCTTGGACATTTGCAGTGTGCACTACTACTCTGATTTGGTTTTGCCTGTTTCCTCCCTTGATTATCAAAGGCACCTAAATATTTATCTCAAGTATATGTTTTAGATACCGAAAGTTAATAAATCTGTTGACAATTTCCACGTTTTAACTTTTCCCAGGAGAGCCCCATTTTCCC
The DNA here is from genome assembly GCA_033124195.1 of Coracias cyanogaster. Lineage (NCBI taxonomy): Eukaryota > Metazoa > Chordata > Aves > Coraciiformes > Coraciidae > Coracias > Coracias cyanogaster. The sequence continues at coordinate 17,840 of JAVSBS010014246.1, forward strand.
CAGCTGTATGTTTACATGATGTATGTCTCCTTTGTTTGCTGGAGCTGAACCAATGTGGTACCTGCAGCATCAACACTGGGAAAAATCCCTCCCTGTCCTAATTCAGGTGCTTTCTCCTCTTTCCTCCCTTGCGTTGTTTCACATCTCTTCTCTACTCCTGACTTGGAAACCTGCTATGTCTTGCTTCATCCATGACAAAAAGGGGAAAGAGAATTGGTCAGAAGTTGGTTGAAGTTTGATTTCTCTTAATTTCAGAAGGACAAACAACATTTGTTTTGTTTGAAAAGGTAGTGCTGAGTTAAAAACTGTCCGCTGACAGCCTGAGGGGGATTCGTCTGCATCAGTGGTGGTTGTTAATCTCTCTCTGTGGTCAAGGGAGAAAAGTGGGCAATTTTGCCAATCCTGAGAGAAATAACTAAAACAGATGGTGAAGGGCCCCTGGTATAACTAGTGCTGATGTCTGGAGTTAGGTGGTATCATCTCATCTCAGCTATCTTGAACTGTGTTGTAGAGAGGTTGTATTCTAGAGGAAAATATTTTAAATAGTAACTTCAGTAATATTTCACCAGATATAAATTTGTTCTCAATGTTGACCCTCTTGCTCATTGTTTGAATTTCTCTCAGGATAGACATGCAGTTTCATTTTGCCTACAGTAACCACTTTGCAACTCTGGTGTGTGCTACCTCAGTGCTGTAATGCCATCCAGAAGATGTTGCTTTTCCACCCTGTGCATAAGGTTTATTTCCTTCACCCTTTGTCTGAACTCTGTGCAGACCAAATCAGAGTGCTGTCTGCTTTGGATTCACTGTCCACGGTTCCTACAAGAATGCTATTTTGAGGCAAAGTTCATTCAAATTGTAACACTCAGAAACTGTCAAAACACTACGGGGCTCTTGCCTGCAGGACACAGCCCAAATGTCCATGCTTTAGCGGAGACTTTTAGACAAGTGCTTCTCCTGCATAATGATGTTTACTCTAAAAGGCATCAGAGACTCTAGAAGAAAGGAAGAAGCTGAACCAAATTCTGTCCTGGTGGAATTTGAAGAAGCCCCACTGATTTTATAAGTTTTTAACAGGGTTTAGCTGAATGCTGCTGGCAGGAGCATGTTCCCCAGGATAGCTAAGTAAAATCAGGTTAAACTCTCACATTTTTTAGCTGAAGAGACAGTAGGAGTAAACTGGGACTGGTGGCAGGGAAAAGAAAATACAGGAAAGCAGAGATTATACTTTTGCCTTAAAGTTTAAAGTGGGGCACTTTGCACTTGCCTTTTCTATTACTTGGGGTCCCCTACAATTAATCTTCTGTCAGAAAAATTTAGTTCGTTGTTGCTAGGCATGAATAGCATCTACAGGGAGCTACTAAAGTAGCACCTGTGTTCCTAGCAAAGACTAGAGCCAGCAAGAAGTAGAGATAAAATACATTTACAAAGCACCTGAGAGCTGTGTAAATGCTAATCGTAGTTTGCCACATGACCTGTGGCTTAGGTGGCTGCCTCTTACTTTTAGCCTGCCACAGCCCTGTGAATAGGCATCTTGCGTCTGCTCAGGGACTATCTGAATAGACTCTTGCCTCCAGATGTGTTTTCTGCCTTGAATGTTGTGACTGGAAAAGTAGAAAACTTCTGCGCCTTTTGGACAGCAGAGCTCACCTCCTTCTAGCAGCTCATGGTGTGCATGGTGTACCTTACTGTCCCAGTACATCAACCCTCTTCTCTAGAGGAGCCAGGGTGGTTGTTTTAACTGAAAGCTGACCAGAGAAAACAGGCTTCTCAGGGTCTGCGAGTGTCTGCATTGCTTCTGTTTCTGTCTGTAAATGACCATAAATATGGTAGGACATCTCTATATTCTGGAAGGGCTACTGTAGTTTAGAGGAGTGAGACAGGGAAGTCACATTTCAGATCCCACTCACTGTAGTATGGACTGCCAAAGGCTGAGGTCTGTTTTACATTACCCGGTTCTTGTGTACTCCTTGACTATGAGCTTGTCCTGCCTGGGATGAAGTGATCATCCATGTGGCTCTCTAGGGCTAGCTGGATGAATCAAAGACACTTTTGTTTGTTTCTCTCTCAAACACCCATGGAAAACTCATAGGCCATGGCAAGCCTCAATGTTAACACCTAACTTTTGAGCACTGAAGGCCTACCCTCCTTTCTCCAGGCAGGAATTTGGAGGAATTAGTATATTTGTCCAGACTGGCATATATGTGTCTGGTAGCTCCAGACATGTCCATAGCACACATGCCAGACAACAGTGCTCTGCAAGGGCAGCAAAGCTAACACTTTCAGTAAACATCAGACAGCCTCTGGGCATAATGTGTGAGCTGTTGGAGCTTAAATCCCCATGTCCTGAAAGCATGTGCATGCACAGACCATCTATACGGTAGTGTAGAAACATTGCCAAAACTTTGGATTTGTTGTGTGTGCTCTGTGAAGGGCATATTCATGATTTCCTAGCAAATGTTTGCAGTATTTAGCTGTGATCTAGGAATGAAGGCAGGGCAAAGATCATAGGTAGATACCATGCTGTACTAGATTAGGTGTCAGAGCTCAACAAGCTTTCTGGGGCAGGAGGTCTTCTTGACATCTGCAGTAGAAGCAACTGCTCTAGCTACCTGCTGCCAACAACTGTTCTGTTAATTAGGTATTTACCACCACAACAGTTCTGTTAATTAGGTGTTCACCAATTAGTTTATCTCTGACAAATAAATAGTCGGCACCAGGAAACTATGGGAGATCTCTCTGTGTGTGGTGGGTTCCTGCTTTAAGAAGGTGTAACCAGAGCACAGCTGCAGCGGTTGGCCTGAGCTACCTATTGTCCTCAGATAAGGGTGCATTGAAGCCTATGGTGAAATGTTTCTTGAATCCAGTGGTTCAGATTACTGAAAAAGGGAAGGGAAGGGAAGGGAAGGCTACCTTTACTTTTGTGAAGAAGAAATAGCTATATTGCATAGGAAGGCCGAGGACAGATGTTTAACTTTTCAGTACCTTCACACTCATAAATTAATCATACTTATTTATAGAAACTACTGGATGGCATTTAACATCAGGAACAATAGCGTATATTATCCAGAACACAGAGACTCTTGCATTAGGATGCAGATTCCAGTACAAATATGGCAGATATTTGTCCAAGCCAATATTTAGCTAAAGGAGTGTGAAAATAACTAATTTGATATGAGACTGACTGTTTTAGCTCATGCCTATCACAACTTTAGAGAGGACTGATATAATTTAAATTTCTAAACTCTTCTAAGTTTTCTTCTGCTTTTTTAAAAAAAACCTTTCTTCAGATTTCTTTTTGGTGCTTTTGGTATCAGATATTGTTTACTAGCTCTAGGTACAAACTCTCTTTAAAAATAATCTGTTTACAAAATCACATCTTGATATTTCTGTATTCTTATCAGGAGGAGAAGGGTACTGTATATTTGCTCTACTGTATCAGCAGAACCGTAAATCAGCAAAGCCATTATCAATGCTGAATAAATATACTGACACTGCTGGCATTCATTTCAGTTTGAAATCAGACTTTAAAGTATTCAGCTGATGGTTTTATTATTGAGACCTCAGCTGAATAGAAATCCTTATGAAAATTTTCATATAGAGAATTCTAGACACAAGTTCACTGACACTTGGTGACATGATACTCTAATGCCTCCCAACTCTACAGAGACAGTCAGGAAACACATTACCTATTATCTCATGGAAAATGAGTGTGTACCTAATTTTCATTGTTAATTACAATTAGTAAGTTAGGTGGGATATATGAGAGAGGAGCCTGAATTAATAGAATGGTTTGTATTGAAGGGACCTCAAAAATAATCTAGTCCAACTCCCCCTGCCCTGGGCAGGGACATGTCCCACTAGACCAGCTTGCCCAAAGTCCCATCCAACCTGGCCCTGAATGCTTCCAGGGATGGAGTATCCACAGCCTCCCTGGGCAATCTGTTTTAGTGTCTCACCACCCTCAGCATGAAGAATTTCCTTCTACTTTCCAGTTGAAATCTACCCTCTTCCAGGTTGAATTAATTATCCCTCATCCTACCACTACAAGCTTTTGTAAAAAGTCCCTCTCCAGTCTTCTTGTAGGTGCCCTTCAGTTACTGGCAGGCTGCAGTAAGGTCTCCTCAAAGCCTTCTTTCCTCCAGGCTGAACAAGCCCAACTCTCTCAGCCTGTCTTCGTAGGAGAGGTGCTCCAGCCCTCTAATCATCTTTGTAGCTCTCCTCTGGACCCTCAATTCATGTGTGTTAATTTTATTATCAGCTTTTATCGCTGCTCCTGTCATTTAGATGTGTCCTATCACATGGTACACCTTGTCTCATGAAGAAGAGGTAAGGAAGGAATTAATAAAGTTCATTTCACTTTACACAGATCACCTTTACCATCCCTTTCAGGGATGCCACTAGTACCTGATTTTCCTGTCAGTGTTGAGGTCTCTCTAGCCTTCTTTAAAGGCTGCTGAAACAGTAGATGTCCTTTTATCCACTGATCACTTGGAAACAGTCCTTTTAGGAAACTCCTTATGTTAGGATCATTCATTTAGGCTGTTCAAATAATTGCCTAAACAAATAAATGGATTATCTAGATTGTGTTTCATTGCATGCTTGTGTCTCATGTCCTTATAAACAAATCTGCTCTGACAGGAAATAAGTCAGGAGGCTACTTTTAACACATCCGAGCAATTGACTCCCCATAGTAGCTTAGAGGTTTATTTATTAATTTATCTTTTGAACAGCTTGGCTGGGTCTAAATGGCAAAAACTGGGAATGCTTCTCTCTTCTCTATTTATGTATGGGTACATATGTGGGTGATACCCTGGCTTCACCTCAGGATGATACTCAAATATATCTCTTCCTGCTTTTCCTCCTAAGATTATTTTTTAAGGGAAAGGGCTTTTCGCTATCTGTATGAAGGGAATTGCCCTCACAGTAGGTTTTGAGAGAATGCTCTAATCTTCTACAGTCAAGGAATAAATATCAGTATTGAATAACTGTGCTTGTTATTATGCATTAGCATGATATATTTTATTCTGTTGTGGTAATTGTTTTTATTTTGAAAAATTGAAAAACTGATAAAACCAAATTGATTATTTCATGATGGTCTGTCTTATTTTCCATTATGTAAGAATGACACTGAGTTTGTCCTAGCTAGTATTCTGCATAAGCTATGAAAGTTAAGATCTTCAGGATATTCTGATATTAACAGAATGATGCTATTTACTCTCTCCATAGAGCTATGCTGCTGTTTATTTGGATAGAAGAGAGAGGCCTAGAATGTCTAAGCATAGAAGAGGTCTCAAACTAAGGCAGTTGCTTTTACCTGGAAGCTTCTGTAGATTTGTGAATGTCATATACTTGCATGAAATAAAGAACAAAGCTTGTAGACAGAGGTATTTATAATAAAGGATTTGCAAACCTTATAAACAATTATAGAAACAAATATAAATAGGAAATGTGTTTACATGCGTAAGCAGCTACTTTCCAGCCATGTAAATAGCTATTGAAAGAATGTAAACAAAAGTAGAAGTGATATTTCTGTTATGGTTTTGGCTCAACTGTGTTGAGTGGTTAAGCATGGAAATACCATAATTCATACTTACTGTGTGCCCAGAGTTCCCCTCTCTCTTCTCCCCTCTCCCCTCTCC
>JAVSBS010014251.1:10806-41857 GCA_033124195.1 Coracias cyanogaster
GCCCAAGAGCCCTTTGAGCCTTCCTGCACAGCATCTGGCTGCACTCCAGGATCTCTCCTTGAGCAGGGATGCCTCTCAAGGATACTCCCCGGGGTTAAGAGATTCCTTACCACAACAGGTCCTTGGTAAGTGACAGAAAGCATGCTTAAACTTTGAATCTTTACTAATCTTTACTTACTCAAGCTTAACTGTGCACATAATCTTTCAAGATAAACTATTGTTTTATCTTGTCCTCTGTGTAGTAAATAACCAGGTGTACTTCACCATCAAATTCTTTTTTCCTTAAAGTCACATTTACTGTTTCAAACTTTGTTGAAATGCTGTTTTGTATCAATAAATATATTGCTACTTCCCTCTTGTGAGTGAAGTGCGTAACTCCATTCCTGCAACAGGCACTGACCATCTGAATTAGGGGACCAATGGTACCCATAGTTTAGATGGATGATATAAGATCTATCTGCAAGAAGATACAACCCCCTAAAACACGTGATGTCTGCAGAGCCCAGTGTGTGGGCTCAACACTCTGGAAATAAGGGAGCTCATTGTCTGAACCCAAAGTGGCACACACCTGGTATACAGATGTCCCTGAAGTTACATTTAAATCCTGTCTTCAACTTATAAGGCTGTTACCACCTCCTCTATTCAAAACCTTTCCCCAGAAGGCACTAACTGGCTCAGAAGCGAGATGAGTGACAGCAGTTATACAGTTTGCCCTGCATACTAACACTGCGTCTGAGACAAAAACACTGCAAGCACTGTAACTACCAAAATAGATGCCTCTGGCACCTCTCATGGCATGTGCTGTCTGTTCTAAAAGCTTATTTGTATTTGCAGAGATCCAGAGGAGTCAGGAAAATGCTGTGGTTCCTCCCCAGTGCTTCCCTCCCTTTCCTAGATTTAACAATAATAGTAATTTATTGTGAGCATGTAGAAGCACACAGGTTAGAAAAGCTCTACAACATGTTAATCCCTGCAGAGAAGTTCATTTTTTGGTTGATATTATAAACTTAACTATATCTTATTAAGCTACAACTCATCTACCAGCATACTTCTTTCCTAGTCTTCCACTTCTTTTACGCTGCCTCTGCACCAGACCGACTGTTAGAGGAAGTGAAGATTGAAATCAGACTTCCAAAATAAACTCAGAAAGCACATCTTGCAAAGAGCAGTGAAAGCAATTTAAAGCGCATGTGGAAAAAAAAAATTATCGTAAATCATGCGAGTGAAATGCAAATATCCATTGCCAGGAGATTATACACATGACATACCAAAAATGAGCTAAAAAATTATGTTCACAAGCACCCACATGCAACAGCTCTGACTGTTAGCTGCATTAGATAATGATCAGACCAGGAAAAGCAGCAAGTGATACATGAAGGAGGCACAGCAACATTTACATTTCTTTGTTTCTCACTTCATGCTGTTGACTGAATTCGGTCAGTTATTATCCAGCAAACAGAAGGGAACAGTTAAAGGCTAAAGGACAATACTCAGCTAGTCTATGGCCCACAACAGGTGAAAATATCAGCAGAAATAAAATGGAAGCCAATTATCAGTTTTTAATAGAATTGGAAATATATTGAAGGTACAGTACATGTGTGCTGTATATCAGGTACAAGTCACATAGGTTGTTATGGAAACACATTGTCATTGCATTTGAGTGGAAACTCAGCAAATTGAAGAGACTGCTTGGAAAAAGCAACAACAGTCATATCCTTACATTTCAAGAGCTGAATCATATGAACCCCCCAGGACAACCCTTTGACATCAAAGAAAGGATGCTCATGTGCAAAAGGCAGAGGGGCACAGACTGGGAAGGAGACTTGCTGTTGTTTGAGCTCCCCAACTACCAGAATAAGAAGTCCTGATACTCTGCAACTAGCAAAGCAAAATGTGACAGTTTGAAAACTGTTTGGGGTAAGAAAAGTGCTGGAAGACTGATGGAAACTGGCTTAGACATGTACTAAATATAAAGCAAACAGAGTTACCGTTTGATTAATAAAGCAATAGCTCAGGCCCTGAAATAAAGCCAAGCTACCATACGCTCATTTTGTGGAGAAAAATTGACTCAGATATTGGCCTCAGGTGGCTGGAGAGTTCAGTGAGGAATAAGACACTAGGACAGACTGACCTGGAGGGGTATCTAGAAATGAATCTACAGAGTCAGCTCAGCTTTGATAGTCAGCAAGAGGGGGAGTAGGACATGATGTTCCTCTTCACTAGGACTAGTCAAAAAAGGTTAGTACAAAGCTCTGTTTTAATAAAGGGAAAGCTAACAGGTGAGGATTTGACATTTCTGAGTATAGAGCCAGGCAGAGATGCTTCCTTTAGTGGAACCAGTGGGAATTTCAGGCAGTGAGAGCCTCACAAGCCCATCAGGCAAATATTTGAAAGAATAATGGCACAATAAATGTAGCATTTTATAGCCTGAGCTAATGAGCAGGCTTCAGCACCTACAGCTCTAACATAATTGAAAAGCAGAACATTACTTAACCTATTTCTCATCAGTGTAGGTGTTTTATCCTCAAGGTTCAGTTCAATCTCCTTCACTCACTTACTCCACTAGTGATTTGCCAAGAGTATTTCCCCCTTTGCCAGACTGGTGAATTCCGCCTTCTGTAAGAAGCAGGACTATTAATTGGAATAACTCCCTCTAGGATTTGCTTCTCTTCTTTGGTTTTATGGGTAAACACCAGGTCCCACTGTGTTTTTCCTCTCTCTCTTCTGTGGTGATACTAAACACATGCAATGCTTTTACAAGACCTACCAAAAGTAAAAAATATTTTCATGCAGGTTTTACGATAGTCCTGTTTAGAATAAAAATAGAGAAGTAGGTAGAATAGGCAGGTTAAAGAAGAGCAAGGCATCAGTTTTATGTAATATAGTGGCTAACCATGATATGGACTAATTCTGAGGTGCTGTCCACCCCATAACTCTTCCTCAAATCTGCTTGAGTTGTAGGTGCTCAACCTATCCTTTTGATTAATCCTACAAATAGCTCATGAGTCAATTCTGAGCAAATTTTCCAAAGCATTCTAGATTTCCCTATCACTCTGATACCACAGAGCGGAAGAGCAGCCGCTGGCTGTTCATATAAAAGGGGAGGTCAACAACACTCTTGAGAAAGTCTCTTGTAAGTCAAAATCCTAAAAATGAAGAGCTCTTCATTAGAGAGGGAGACCTTACCTCTTCAATTAGGACTGTTCTAGGACTGTTCAAGTCCTGCTTATCCCTTCCTTAGCCCTCCAAGGAAATCTCTAGCCAAACTAGAAAACGTAATCTTCATGTTCCCAATATTGAGAGAAGTGGGAAAAAAATGTAGGGAAAATAATTTTTTTTCTTTTTCCTTGATAAAAACCTTTTGGGTTGTTTCTACCCTCAGATAAAGATAGGAAAAAAAAAAAGATAAGAAATCTGATTCTGCAGGTCACACTTAGAGTCCTAACTAAATAATAGACAAAAGGGTATCAGTGACCCTCTTATTCTGGTTATCTGCTGACCTGCTTAGAACAAGTTATGCCTGCATAGAACTGATCCCACTAACATGTTTACAGTTCTAAGCCCATCACAAAGGCTGAAGGGGTTTTCTGGGATTTAGGTCTACAGGAGGCAGGGGGGTGGTTTAAAAAATCCTATGGTAAACAGAAGTCAAACACTAATCCTCTTTTATTTTTTGTCTTCATAGCAGAAGTAGAAGGCTCTGCAGGCAGCAACACTTACTTGGGAGAGGTGGGCAATGAAGCTGAGGGCCCTCGGCTGTATTGGTGCATCCCAGGCAGGGAGTGGGGGCACACACACAAGAGAGTCAAGGCAGTAACTAGCAGATCTACTGCTCTGGGCTCGAAAGACCTAGTGCCCTTCTGCAGAAACCTCACTTGCAGCTGCTATGGCAACAGGATAAGTAGGATGAAGAAGGAGACTTTTTTTTTTGCCTCTGTGCTGAATCACCTGCTCCCTCATGAAGAGCAAGTGAGATTTTTTTCATCTTGAAGTGGGTGGGTTGTTTCTGTAGTTCCAAGCAAAGCATCACAAAGCACTTAGTGCATATCACAGCTTTAATCCCAGTACTCTGTATGAAATAGGTCCTGCTCACTACACTCATCACTGAAACACAGCCACATCACAGAGGAACAGTGATGCAGAAGAAGGTAGCGTACCAGTAATCCAGAATGAGTGCAGGTAGGCAGAGCACAATGCACATTACTATAGGTTACAGGGCTCACAGCCTTAGTGTTACAAAGCCTGACACAGCCTCATTAAGTCCTACAAATAACCAGGCCTTATCTCATATCACATCTAAAAGGCAGTTATTGAGGCGGTACCATGCATCCTAGCATCATTGTATACCTTTGGCTGAGGCATGGGCCAGTCAGAGAAATCTCCAGCTCAGTAGCCTACAGCATTCTGGGTTTCCCTTGGAGGTTTCCTATCCAAGTTCTGGCCAGCTTATGAAGGATGACAAGCTCAGGGTCCCTGAGTGTTGGTGCTCTGGGTATATGCTGAGATAATCAAAGACACTTAGTTTCACCCTCAGCTGACTCCATCAGCTGTGGCAGGAGGAACTATGATTGTGCTGTACTACACAGGTCAAGACACTCCTGTAAATATACATTGTTATTTTGGGACGGTCTTTCTGATAATGAATATAGTGGTCCAAAGAACACAGCCACCTTCATTGAGTGAAGCACATTCAGGAGACTATATGGCCCCAAAGACATGTTTTTTGCAAAAACCAAGACAAAGAGAAGGGTCAGAAAACACAGTCACATCTGCAGAACTGAGGCAAAAGGTATTTACTAACTGTCATGCAGAAGGTCTGTGGCTGAGACCAGCTGCTTCGAGAACTGTCAAACAGCTAAAACACAAGATGTTCCTTCCTTTTTATGCCCAGCCCTGACAAGCTTTCAGCTTGATTTTGAGTATTTCATTTCACTTCACTTTCACTGCTAAAAGTAATACTGATTATCTCAAGAGGAGGAGAATATTTCTTTGTCTCTTTGAGATGCTATGGCAGTTAGCATGGGTATAACTTTTTAGGGAAGTGACTGCAGTTCAAAGCAATATTATTATATGGCTCAGAAAATGATACAATATGCTGACAGAAATTATGCAGTATAGTGCTTAATAAACTTACAGCCAGCATAATAAAAATTCTGTCAGTAATAAACTCCTTTTGCAGTTGACTGAAGACATGTGTTGCCGAAAACTATCACCCCCTTGCAAATCCTATAGCACTCCACCTTCATAGCCAGTAAAATTGTGCCCCAATGACATTAGCAGCCATTTTATTTATTATCTACAGTAATGCAAAATACAAATAACTGACCTTAGAATTCTTGGGCTTAGTCCTAGACTGATGTGTTAAAAAAGTAATAAGACATTATGTACATTAAGGTGAATGTGTTTGTCAGTAAGCTATCAAGCTGTGGACCTACCTGAATGTGATATATTAGAGGTAAACTTTATTCCCCTTTACAGTTCTCTTCCTTGCTGCCCCAGATGTTACCTACACTATGTCTTACTGCAGAATCATCTGGGCAATCTGTTCTAACATGCCTGTCTGTCCTGCAAAGCAACCAACGTGCGTCCAGAAGCCTTAAAAATAATACAGAACAACAATAAAGCATTAGTGGATATTTGTTAACTTCCAGCATGATGTTAGCTTTTCCTGTTACTTTAAGAAGTAGCCACAAGTGATGTATTTGTGCACATAAGGGATTGTGGAGAATAAATATGCCACCACGAATGCCAATGGCCAGTCATGTCCTTGGGACCATTTTGAAGGGCCTTTGATTTACTTCTTGTTAGGCATAAATGATCTGGTCATCGATTATCTGATGAAAATCATCTTGTCGACTCAGCTGTCAACACTTTCCAAAAGGAGAACAACACAGTCAGAGAATAATTTGTAAATAACAGGGCGAAAGCTGTTCACGCAAACAGATCGATAGACAAATGCATAGAGAAAACAGGGCATATTGACAGATCAGTCACAAAGAGAAGTGATTAGAATTCATTAAATTAGTATTACCAGTTTACCAGCAATAACTATTACACCACAGCAGATGCTGGATTTCAGAAGACATGCCTCAGTAGCCTGAGCACAACGTGTTTGAAGTATTTGAATGCCCATGACATACTGCTTTGAATCCAGGCATTAGCACAACCTTTTGTCCCTTTACAGATGATAGGCCACATATTGGCATGTTTACTGAATGCAGATAAGACTTAGAAAGCAGTCTGCCCTGCCAGGATAATAACAATCACATATTAGCTTTTCATTAAAAGAAAATAAATATTCAAGAGCATCCTTGGCCAATCTTCTCAAGTCCAGCATGAGCATGCTGTGCAGGACTCTTTCTGTTTGTTGCAAAGCTGTGGATGGTGGCTTTTTATTTTATGCATACCACATATTTCCGTTTCTATGCAGTCCCTTGCCTTTTCACACCAATCTCAAAGCTTAGTGCAGACCACAGAAGTTACAAGTTCTGTCTTTCCATTTCTTTTACCAGACTAGATCATAACTAACATCACTAGCAGAGAAAGTGTTAGTTTGTCTCTTCCATGCTAATTGAAAGACAGCCCATAAGTCAAATTTAACTCAACTCTAAAATACAGCCCACAGTCAAAACAAGGGTCACACAGCAGTTGTGGGGATGGAGGTGGAAGGGGGAGAGGGGACACCCTAGTAACCCCTGACACGAGCGTCAGTTTCTCTGGTCTCTACAAATAATTTCTATTACAAAGGCTGTTGAAGCTGTGTGACTTCCAGAGAGATCACACCAGGGCATGACAATAGAATGCTTATCACATCCATGGGTGGGACATCGAGATTTAAAAGAAGGCTGCTGTCTGCACAATTTGATTCCAGTGCAGTGGTGTAGATGGTGCTAACCCTACCTGTCATTACCCAAAGCTGAGTTACAGAGTATGTCTGGTCAAACGGGGTCAGCAGGGAGAACTATTCATTACAGGGTACCAACAATGCAGCTAGAAGGATGCTATCACCAATGCTATAGCGACAAATCTTGACCTGAATCCTACCAAAGGGCTTAAGTATCATCCTGATGACATTCTTCCCTTTGTATGTGTTATGAGAGAGCACTCATGACTTGGAACTGATTCCAAGAAAAATAATTGTGTGAAATATGCTAAGTCTAAGACCAGCCTGGTTCCTTCTCACACTAAACATTTGCTTACAAATCCTTGAAAAAGCACAAAAAAAAGCCCAGAGAGCTGAGCAAGTCATTTGGCAAAGGAAATGATGAAGAGGGAAGTGCTTTTGCAGTGCAATAATGCCTCAAGAACAATACAGATTTATCATACTGTGGGAAAGGCCAAAATTCTTTTGATATATTTACAGTGGTGTTACCCTGTGTTATGTCTTCTAAGCATGTGATGACCAAATGCCACAAGGCCTTCTCAGAAATGTAGCATAGACGTAATAAATACTTAAAAATCCAACATTTCTTTGACATTTATTGACTTCCCAGGGGCTCACGGAATATGAAAGACATGTCTCTGGAATTTTAAGCAGTGTTGCCTTGTGTAGTTGAAAGGCAAAAGATGGAAGGACTTTGTGTACCCATAGTTTGAGATGCGAAGAGAATACAAAAAGCTGAAGGTGGGAGGAGAGGAAGCATCTACTGAGCATGTTCTGAAGCCAGAGATACTACTGGCACCAAATTCTCATCCAGAGAGCCCATCAGAGCGAACTGAGATTGGTGCTTAACATTCATATTCCATAAAAGAAACTAGAATTCAGGGTTAAGCACGGTTCAAGATGTCTTCTCACATTGCAGTGCCTTTGCTGAGATTTCTCCCTTATCCAGCCTATTGGGATATGCAAACAGTGGAATCATTCAGTGTCAAACCAGGGAAAAGAGGTTTTCTCTCTACCTCCCTGCCTTCCATCAGACAGTGGTAAATGGGAAACAGATTTCGTCATTATTCAGGTATTTAGTATTTCTACAAGATGCTTCAAAATGTGGTTTATGAAGATATTCAGTTTGGACAGGAAGTTTTGAGGAGGACTTCATGAAGCAAAACTAGCATTATTGGTCATTGCTGCTCCAATGTTGTGAAGATCTCAAAATTTGTGCTCTTAAAATACATTGTGGCTGTAAGCCACACACTGAAATGCAAAACTATAAATGCAAATAGTTTATACATCTCTGTGTGTATATAGCAGGAAAGAAGCAGAATGTAAAGACAATGGAATAGCTCAAACTCCAATTCCGTTATCATTCTTGCAGAGCTTGACTTACAGTTTTTAACAGGATGACTTCTATATGCTGGAGCTGTCTTCAGTGTCATTAAATTACTAAAATCTGTTGCAAGCTAAGTACATACATATTTTTTTGCAACAGCTCAGCTAAAATACCATAATTCATCCGACAGCAATTGCAAACCACCATTAGATGAGGCTGAGTCCAGAATGAACCTTCATGTACCCCCCAAAAAGACCAAAAAACCTCAACATTAGGGAAAAATGGATTGCCAGTTTAATTTCCAGGAGTAAATCAGACAGAACAAGGGTCTGAAAGCTTTTATTCCAAATCTAGACCCACCAAACTGGCTTACGGTTTATGTATTGCTCTGAATTCTGAACTCTTCTTTCCTCTATCTAAAAAATCCTAATCTGCTCTGGAATTATATCCTTTTAAAATCACCATTAGAAAGGACTGCCCATATCTACTGTAAGCCATGAAATATGCATAGGAAGTACGGAAGTCAAGCCTGAAATCGCTTTTTTTGGTGCTTTTGGTTGGATCCAAGACAAGGAGACACACCAGATGTATCAAGTGGATTAAAGAAAGGACTATACTGAAAAATCTTCTTCTTCTGAAGTTCCCAAATCCAGAAAAGTTATCTTGCTTTTGTACTTTTTTTGGTGAACATAATTGATCAAGTGTGTCTTCTCAATCTGAATTCCCCCAGTGTTAAAATCCTGATCTGTATGCAATCAATGGAAGCTCAAAGAAATATGTCACTGAGGCTACAATTTCACTGCAAATGATAAATTCATTCTTCTTATAGCCATTGCAAAAAATGTCACTGCCTTGATATCCTTTCCTCTCTCATTCCAACCACAAGCACAGGTGACAGGTAGCTTGTGTTATGCTCAAGAGGATGTTGCAGCAATGAGATGGCTTTGAAAGCCACCCATCAGTGGGTCTGTCTCTGCTCTTGCAGAAGTAATATTGAAAATGTCACAAGGAATGCATCCCTTTGCTACACTATCACTTATTTGTGAGAAGCTGATTCTGGTTTCCTCAGCCTCCTCATTTTTCCAGAGATCTGGCTGCCTTGATAGAATCTAAGAAGAAATCAGAACCATGTTGTCAGTGCTCTCTCCAAGTGGAAATTTTCCTCCAAGTTTTCCAAGATTATTTTTTTCCCAAAGACATCTTTTGCCACAGGATGGAAATTCCACTTTTCCATAACAAGTATAAAAAGGTGAATACATGTGAAAAGAAGCCTTATCATTGCATTCATCCAAATGAAGTTATTTATTTAGGCATACTTTACACACAGACAAATGCCTCTCAGATCTTGGCCACAATTCTCTGCCTGAAGCAAGTACCAGCAACCAGGGCTCAGCTTAAAGCATTTTTGTCTGCACAGCAACTGATCTTTCATTTATCAGTTGTTGCACTGCCATCACCTAACTACTGCCCAAGTTTTAGTATTCAAGTTCTCCAGGATAAATTCCATTACATGACTTCCTATAATGTAAGCTATTATATACAAAACAAAACACCAGCCCCCCCAAACCCCAGAATTTTAGAAGGCAAGAGCTGTAATTCTTGTATTTGTTGCCTGAGTTATAATCGTATTTTTTCATTTGTGAACAAATTTCAAGGCTGGAAAGATGGAATAATGTCACTGGTGCACCATTATACAGGCAGGGAATCTAGATGTAAGAAACTCACATCAGAGGCAAAATACAAAATCTTGACTCCAGAACTGGTGTGAAGACTGGATAATTCTTCAGTAATTCACAAACATCCCAACTTCAGGTACACAAGGGTTTCTTTTCTCCTTTATTAGAACCCTACCACTGGGCTGACAACAATTCTGTGTTTGGCCTATCACTCTACAGGAGTATCAGCAGTACTCGCAGATTAAGGTGGTGACATTCTGTCCTCTTGGTCTGAAGATGAAATCCTACCTCCCTAACTTCCTTAGTATCTGGGTAGCCTTCCTGTCTTTTCACCAAGTGAGTTGTAGGGACAGGTTGCACAAATGAAGCCTAACCAGAAACCTTCATGGATCTGATCTGCAGAAGAGCTAACTACCCACAGCTCCAGCTGAAGGCCACCAAGTTCCATATCTTCACTTCCTCTGGGAGTTAGGTCCATTCCCTCACTTAAAACATCTTATAGCTAGCTAACAGAGGCTGGCTCCTCAGCCAGCTATTCCCAGATACCCTGCCTTACTCTCTTGATCTAGAAATTGGCACAAGCCCTCCATTTGATGCAGCATTTTCCACATTACAGCTCTCAGAAGACTGCACTCTGCTCAGCATTATGTATGGCTCTCTGAGGCATCAGATTATAGCTCAGCTCTGTTACTAGAACTCCTTCTTATTAACTTTACTGCTCTGTGCTATGTATTACAGCACGAAGCAGTCCAAACACCCACCATGGATTCAGTGGTTTGTCACTACGGATAGGGAAGCCAGAAACAGGAGCTCTTGCCAGCAACTGGCAAGCATAGATTTACAACAGCAGCTCATCCAGGCTCTTCCTTCTCTTTCCAGGGCTAAAGGCTCTATCTTAAGTAAATTCAATCACTAAATAATCCACAAGGAATTTTTCAAAATTACTTGTAACATTGCTAACAGGTTGCCAAGCTGCATCCCTGCGCTAACTACACAAAACACAGTTGTCCTGATGTTATCTTGCCGGCCAAGAGAGGTCCATATAACTCACCTGATCCAAACATACCTGTAAATAATCACTGTCCTCTAAAGGCCATATGATATCTTGAGATCTCTCTTCTACTTTCCTGTATATCCTTTCCTTAGCCTAGCACATTTTTTAGTAAGCAATTTGCCTTCAAAGTACTGTGGGTGAAAGGGAAAACCTATCAAGATTTAATGATCACATTTCAGTCCTTTAGCACTTTGTGGAAAGGTTTCTTTCTCACTTTTGCACAAGAAGCTGTAGTTATAGCAAGGAAAGGCAAAATGAAAACCTGAGGTGTTCCTGAAGATCATGGTCTATTAGAGCAAACTACCAGGAAAAGAGCTGTGACCTAAACAGCACAGAACACCTGAGGACCTTGTAAAGATAACCAACACTCAGAGGAATTTCATCAAGAAAATGGACAAAAAGTACACAGAGAGTATTCAGATTATAAACCAATATGCAAAATTTCTGTAGTTCTTCAAATAAGATGTTCCCTCTGATTAGACAGTGAGGCATGACACTCCCACAGAAAACATTTTCTTCCTCCTCCACTAAAACTCATATGAAATGCCGGTTGTAAGAGACACTTAAATGAGCACCAAGTCCCTGCTTTATGCCTTCTCCCCACTATGTGACATATGCACCCTTTAGAGAAGCAAACCTCATGGATGCCTTACATAAAAGCAGGACTAAAGAACAGTTCCCACTTCAGTTTCGTACATCCTCTGTATATTGCTATAATCTCCATCAAAATCAGAAACATTTCTCACTTTGCTTTCCAGGATGTAAGGCATAGCGATACTTTTTCATGTCAGGATCTTGTATCTTTTTTTTAAATTCCACAAAGTCCTTCTGCTTTCCAGTCCCTACACACATCTGGGTAGGCACTTTCTGGGGCAATGCCAAAGGCACAGTAAAAAAACAAACAACAAAACTGTGAACCCATAACTACGGATTTCCTTGAGCAAGGTGCTACCAGAGGGGCTGAGCTGAGATGGCCCATGCTTATGTCTGGTGTTGAGCTGTCTGACATTGGTGGCCTGTGAGGGACAGGGAAGGACATTACCTCAGGAAATCTGGGGCTTAATCCAGAGTGAAAGCAAATAGCTGGCTATTAACCTACGGCACATAAAGCTTTTGAAAACCTGGCATGAGGGAGTGAATTGCTTTCCTAGTAATCACTGCTCATTTACCTCTCCCATATTTCTGATTATGCTATTCTGAGACACTTGATAATGGCCAAACCCATCCTCCCTTTCTGCTTTCACACTGTTGACCCTTTTGTTTTCATAAGTTTCTCAATCACCTCACAGTCAGCTAGTTCCATTCTCCAATGTGCTCTTTGTGTCCTCCCTTCACACATATTTACAGGGCTGCTGCTTTTCCCTGTCTCCAGACGTCTTTTAGCAAAGAATTGCTTTGTTCAAGGGTAAGCTGGATGACAATTCCTCTCTCTATCAGTAGATATGTGCTGCTGCTTTCTCACAAAGTGTCTCTGTCCCTTGCAGCTGCTCAAGCTATCAACTTGATATTTTACAATTAAAGCAGAAAATATGAGCCCAGCACCTCAGAAAACCTCAAAGTGACAGGAAATAACAGTCTTGCAGCTGTGTGCTGTAAAAAGCTCCTATAGACCTTTCTCATTTGCTGCCACGTCTAGTTTGGGGTTTTATCCTGTGATCACATCTGTGCGTGTGCACAGTTCTCCGGTACAGAGTCTCAGTAGAGCACATATGGCTGAATCCAGCAGCACACGTGCGTGCTCGTAGTGAGACCTTCCAACAGTGGGGCTGTGGCATGTAAAAGGCTTTTAGGATATGGGCTGTAGCAGCACAATTATCACTGAAGAGCAAACTCAATTTCCACTAAAAATAATCATTGCAGAGCCTTTCATAGCTTGAACACACAAGTTAAAGATTACTGAGACTCACACAAAAGCTATGCCACTGGCAGCAATTGGACATTTGGAGCTTTTTCTTGGTTTAATGACTTAGATCCAGACAAACCACTGTAGGTAATAGATGCTTTACAAAGCATTTGGATTTTTATAGGTTAATCTCCTTAAAGCAGATGCAAAATTATTAAAAGACAAATTAGTATTCCTTGTAAAGGAAGCCTTGGGTTTTGTGCACAGAAAGCCATCCATAGTCTCAACCTTATCTTTCTTCTGAAGTAAAGCTGCCTTCATGCCTTGTTTTCACGGCTGAGGAGAGAGGCTGGCCCCAAACCCAGCAAGTCAGCTATTAGCCTTAGACATACTTCCACTGCCATCTAGTGCCTCCAGCACAGGCTGCAAGGTCCTCGTTACAAACTTGTCACAAAAGATAAAAAGTCCTAAGGTTCATGTCAAACCTCAATTTCTCTTTCAGAAACCAATCTTAGTGATACCACTATAGATTTTTTTCTGAGTACAGATCAGACTTGCTGTAATGAGGTTGGCTTTTTTTTTTGGTAGCCTGAAGTATGAGCTACCCCTCCTGAATGTCTGGGCTGAGTGGTGGTTTCAAATACCGGTGTCAGTCACACTCAATGAACTGGAATAGCATTGCTATTTATCTGGTTTTAGTTAGGACCTAGGGACTTTTCACAGGGAATTAGGTCTCTGGAGAAAAAGAAGTAGTTGTAGTTAAGCAATAATGTGAACAGTGTTTGTTAGCTTCAGAAATACAACATAGAGAAAAAGTGACTGCAGATATAATGGGACTTGACTCTTTTTCCTCTTCTACCATTCTGCTCTTTTGCTAGGTATGACTTACACAATTTTTTTTTTTTTTTTTCAATGAAAAGAAGGAAGAGAGCCTGGAGATGAGCATTTCTGAGGGGATATTATGAACTCAGGCTTTTTATAGATGCGTTAACACAACTCCCACTCTGTTACGACATAAGTACACAGGGACCAATACAACTCCAAGGAGACGACACTATGTAAGCTTTACATCATTCCCCTGTGTTTCTCTATGAAACCAGGCTGTTTCCAACCTATCCTACCCATCTCCATTCTACTGGTTCCACTAGAAAGGTAGGTCTGTGAAGCACAGCACATTGTCTTACCTTGTCTGGAAGATTTTCCCACGGGCAGTTGGTGATGTGTCTGTTTCAGCTCACTGACTCGATGACTTCTGCCTTTTTCTTCCCTACTGGGAGACTGCTGGATGGAGAAAATACAGGACACCAATGTAGTGATGGTACATGGAATCAAGGGAGTCCCCTCCAAAACTCTGTGAAAACACCCACACCCGTAGAATGATTGTCATTAGAGGTCGAGCGTCATCACTGTCCTATGCACTGTAGCTCTCTGACAAAAAGAACGAAAAAGGCATGTTTGGTGGCAGATTCAAAAGGAAATTCACAGTTCCACCTTATTTCTGTAGTCCTTTGGAAGATGGAAGAAACTATTTGGAAAGTCTTGACAGAACACGATATGTTCTAGCAATATCAGTTCCCGGAAGACCACTCATAACTAGCATAAAACAATCCCTCAAAATTCTCTATGTAATGCTAGCAGTAGAACAGAGAAGCAGGAAACTAGAAGCTGACAGGCAGCTACTATCGCCAAAGTCACCACCATGAAAGTACTATTATCTGTGAACATTTTAGTGCACACGTTTCTCAAGAAGGCCGACAAACATAGCAGCACTATCCATTTTACTAAAAGGAAGAATTCATTGTCCTTTCAACAGCAAATCTTCCACTTGCACAACCCTCGGTTCTCAGAGTCACAAAGTGTGACGGGAGAGCCATTTGTTTGCTCTTAATGGTGTTATGTGACTCAAACGGGAATACTAAGCCCTTCTGTTGCTGCACTGCAGCATAGTATCATCAGTGTGTGCTACATTTCATTCTGACATCATTCTTCTGTTTTCTTTAAAACATGTAAGGAAGAGCTATTTTCACTTAATTATTTCAAGAACACTGTATATTTTAAGTCCTAGAGAAGGCCACTTTACCAGCTCTCTGTCTTCTGATTGCACGGAGTGTTAATACACTGCAGGAGAGCATCCTGTAGGTTCAGATCGATTGCTGTGAAAGTCATTGGCTCCTGATGAACTTCACAACTTGGATTCCTATATTGGTGCAAAAAGCCTTGTATCGTAATAGTAGTCCAAGCACATTCAATGATGAATGTAGTTTCTACCTATTACGCATCATCTGCCTAATTATACTAAAAATACTGTCTATTCTATCCTGTATCACCTGTAAGTATAGCATGAACGAGTAATTTTGTAAACTTTGGTCACATGCTGTTCCATTACAGGAGAATCATTCTCAAGACCAGGTTGGAAGGGGCTTTGGGCAACCTGGTCTAGTGGAAGGTGTCCCTGTCCATGGCAGGGGGATTGGAACTAGATGATCTTTAATAGAATGACCCCACTTTATGATTCTATGATTAATTCTATGAAATAAAGTCACCACTCCTGGTCCCCCACCAACACTAACACAGAGCTGACAACTTCCAAGCAGACGCACATCTGCAGTGGCTTGCTCGCAGAGCACTGTTATTTTCCCATCTACACCTTTGATAGGAGGTGACATCGAACTATTAATTAGTGCTTTTCCATGCTAACATTTTTAGTCTTTGTAGTAAGGAAGTTCAAGCAGCAGCTCTAGTTCAGGTCTATTAAGCAAGAGTACTCAGTGATGCTATATCCCTGTGTTGCATCTGTTTTCTAATAAGGAAACTTAAGGCATGGAGCGAACCCAGAACACCATGTTAGGAATAAATACCGTACCAAAAGCACTGGAAGAAGCTGCCCAGGGAAGTGGTGAGTCACCATCCCTGGAGGTACTTAAAAGATGTGTAGGTGAGGGACGTGGTGACTTGGTAGTGCTGGGTTAACAGCTGGACTTGGTGATCTTAAAGGTCTCTTCCAAAAAATATGATTCTATGATTCTAAAAGGAAAGAAAGAAAATCATTCTGATTATTAACACACCAATGGCTGATTGTATAAGCAAAAGTGATCAAAATTCAGTCTGACTTCTAGGATGCTGAGTTCTACAAAGAAGGTACAGAAGACTGGCATCTACTATTCCGAATTCATCATGTAACACACAAGAAAAAACACCTTCAATCCTTACTACTATTATTCAGGATATTACCCTGGTAGCCACACTATATGGCACTAGGGAGTGTGTGGGGCGATAAAGGTAGTGAATGAAAAATACAGTTAAGATGACTTGTGGCTTGGCAGCTAAAACACCGGAAGGTTTAGTTGCCTACAGGGTCCTGCTGATGCCTTCTTGTACAACCTGACTTATATTAATTCTATTTGTTACAAAAATCAGGTTCCAGAGAAAATCTATTCAGTTTCATTAACTGTAGACTATGTGGCAGAATCTAGTGAAGTGAAAATATTCAGCTTCAGCACAAGAAAAAAAATTAATTAGCTGTAATACAGTGCTAAAAATATTGAATTTTTAAAAAGATAAAGATTACTGAATTTTCACATGGCTAAGTATTTGAGTGGGAAGGGTGACATATGTCTGTGAGTATTCACCATTTTAAAAGTGCGAACGGGGAAGGAAAATGAAACCAAGAGATGTAAAGAATATGTCTACATTTAGGGAGAGTGGTATTTTTGTGGCAGAGATCTACTAGGACTA
This sequence comes from Coracias cyanogaster, assembly GCA_033124195.1. Lineage (NCBI taxonomy): Eukaryota > Metazoa > Chordata > Aves > Coraciiformes > Coraciidae > Coracias > Coracias cyanogaster. Next base: position 27,325 of record JAVSBS010014251.1, read on the forward strand.
TCATTAAGAAAAAAATATTTACATTTTCCTCATTATGACATTTGAAAGGAGTCTCCTATGTGGATTCAGTAACACCATAACAGAAACTCCCATTGACTGGGAAATAGGTATTCATAGTCAGCATATCTATATGAAAGCATTCTCCAAAGTGTTTTGTCTCTCAAGGTAGAATCACAGGTTTTCATGAAGGACTCAAGCCAGACCACAAGTAAATGCTAGAGTTTAATAAATATTAGACACATTCTGCAATATCAAGCTTGCTTTTTGCACGAATTAGATGCAAAGCTGAACTATCTCCCTCCACACCTTATACAGGTCATAAACAAAACTAATGATGCCATTGGTTTTAAAATCAATAGCTGAATAGCCACCTACAACAGAGAACTGGAAACTCTCCCACCCTTTTGTCACAGCACTCAACTAAGGCAGGCCCTAGAAATGTACAACAGCAAAAAATTCTTACTTGGCAAGCAGATGGGCTGAATGATCAGCAGGGTATTCTCAGACTTGCCCTGCTGTGTTGAGCAAATTTCCTATAGTGCTGGCAAAACATTTTTTTTAGGATAAAGTATCAGCTGAGGAGTGAGGGAAAAAAAATGAAGTTGAAGCATTAAGCAGCAATCTTAGACTGATTAAGAAATAGGTAGCTTCTGCCAGAGACATTGTGCATGCCCGTGCAGCTTTGTAGAGCTCAGCATTTCAGCTTCACACAAAACCTGCCTGACCTTCTGTCAGCGAACACCTTTATTGCTCCCCATACAAGAGCAATCATATGGGAAGGGAATGTGGAGATCCTTAATAGAATTTTCTCTTTGTCACTGCCACATGTTCTTCCAAATAATCAAGCTAAGAGGCTGCAGAGCTGCTCCTTGTGCAATCTCAGATTGGCTGACATGCATTAAGCTTCCCAAAAGCTTTGAAGGAGGGCGACAGTAACAGGAAAACATGCTCCCTTTTCTTTCAGCTCTACTGCTATGCTAGCAGAGAAGAGACCTTATGCAACGAGGACTAGGAGTGATTTGCACAGCACAGGCAGGCTTTTCAGCCACACAACCTGTTGTCATGTTTTCTAACCCTAGTGTTCTTGGGAAATGGCAGTGTCTACAATTAGCTAAACAACATTTACTTTTTAGCAACAATGAAGCCTTGTATTCTCTATAGGCATTTTAATTAAATTATTGTTCATGGAAAACACCAAGGAAGATGACTGCACTTCCTAGCAAGAACCGAACAAAAGGAAGTCAAGCTGGACTGTTCTTTGCTTTTCCCCACATTATTTGTGTACACACACAGAGTTTGCTTTGGGGTTTTGCTGCTGTTTGGTGCTTTTTCTTTAGTCATTTTGTTGTTACCTTCTCTTAGACCACCAAGGGTTCCCAGAATATGGTTGCGCAACATTAGCCTAGTGAGCTAAGTTGTTTTCCTTTGCAAACCCTCGAGTTAGTACCATACTGAGCTATCCTCTACCACAGTTCTACATTTTGAAATGTATCCACAAACACTGTAAAACCAAAGTGGCTGTTTTCCTGCTCAAAGTGAAGTTTTAACTTTCAGTCAGGTATACTTGATACCAAGAGAAAAGGTTGGTTTGGTTTTTTTTAAATGCCAACACTAACAAATACTTTCAGGTTATTTTCATCTCCACTTTCCAGAAATACCTCCAGGTTAAACCTGGGGTGTACAAAAGGAAAGATCAGGTTTAACACACTAGTTGCAAAGTTCCCTGGAGCCCCTTGACACAATTGATGTTTGGGTTTTATGTCTGTTTCTAACTTTATCTGAACATAACTCCTTGAGGGGGAAAATACTGTTTTACAGTTGTCTTAGCCCCTATGAAAACCACACAGAAGTATCTTGGCACACAGTGAAAGCCTGACAACACTGATGCAGCACTCTTTTTCCTCTGCTCAATTGGTAGTAGGCATTTAAAAGAAAAAAAAAAAGAAGCCCTCAAAAAACAGGTTCTGGAAACAATACCTTTGTTTCAGTGGCACTTGAGCATAAATGGAAGGAACATACTTAGTGGCAAGAGGAACTTGCCCGTGCTAACCTTTCATGCATTATCACTATAGGCAGGATGATTGCTAAGGTTCCAGCCACACACAAAAAGCATTTAACCTTTACTTAAGATACCTTTATTAAGAAAATGGATAATCATTTACATTTTATTTCTCCATTTCAACAACCCCTGACATTAATTGGCACATATTTCTTCTCATCAAGTATCAAAGCATAATATGCTCAAAACCTTAAACTAGCTACCTGATGATTCTGCTACAAGCCTAGCAAGTCTTTTAAAATCAGGGTTTTTTTACAACCTTCCCCCTATACCCACTCCCAGCATGTGCTAGACTTGTGTGAATGTAGTACTTATAAGGGGGTTAAAAACAAAACAAACCAAAACCCAAAACATCAAAGGGAGGATAATAAGGTCTCCAAGCACTGTCCCTCTTTGGCCACATTGCTGAAATTGTCCAAGACAGCAAGAATTATGGTGGCTATTTTCATAATACACACACCCCACCAGACAAGGCACTCTGGATAGAGGCTTCAGCTAAGTCCATATAAAAACCACCAACCTGCTGGTACCATGCAATTAAACTTATTCAATAAGGAAAGAGCAAACTACTAGAAATTCACTTTTAATACAGTGAAACCAGGAGGTGGCTGCAAAAGGAACTATCACCAGTAGCCTAAGTTAATAAAAGTCTCCTGTAATTTTAAAGCAAAGGAGTCCTGGTGTTTTGCAGGAATATGAAAAATCCCCAAAACGGCTCATCGTGCTTAACCTCCAAAGGCTGGGTGGCAAAGAAGGGACAGAACTGATATTGATGCAGTGTTTGTGTAGGTAGTAGCACATACCTGGCTACTGGAAGGCAGTATTTCCAAGGTAATTCATATCTTCCAGCATGATGGCCTGGAAAACATGACTAGCTGTATAGAATTTCCCTCTCCCTTAAAAAGCTGAGCATTTAAGTTTAGGAAGATAAAAAAAAAAGAAGGGCAACAAAAGAAAAAAGCACATTTGAAGCTAGATTCAAAAGGATATTCAAAGTAGCCTCATTTAAACTTTGGAAGTACTGCCATAGAGCACTGTCTGTCTCCGCACCCAGAAACAGACTTTCAGCTAAATCTCGTAAGATCTTAGTACTCAGCAGTTTTGCATGACTGGCCTTCAAATAGAATTTAATTCCCTTAACTAAACAAAACAAAAACAACAGAAAACCACAACAAAAAAACTGCAAGCAACAAAAAATAAACCAGAAAGCAGTAAAGTGTATCTTGAGCATTATTAAAAAAAAAAAAAAGTATCAACAGCACAAGTCCTAATGCATATGGATTTTGAGATATTTGTTAATAAGGACTGTTGGACTATTCATCACGTCAGAAAAGCTCTTCCAACCCAGTTAAGCTAAATCCAAGCATATTTAACAGCAATCAGAATGAAAAAAACTGTCAGCTTTCTTACTGGAGAAAACCAAGACTCATTTACAGAAGCACTCTGCACAAATAAAGGGGGTTTAAGTGTTTTATTTGTCCATTTGGAATGATTAGTATTTATAGTCAACAACATAAATCCACCCCTCATTGAAAGACCTGACAGCTTGTTATTACCAAACACATTACAGCCTGCTGAAGGGTGAAGAATTACAGACATATAAAGATGAATAACATTATATCACCATTAAATCACTTACTCTGTTCATAACAGTTTAATTCTCTAACATTATAAATTAAGATTAGAAAAAAAAAAATCACTTTCAGTGATAAAATATATTCTGTTTAGTACACAATATGACAGTACAGTGTTTTACACTAGTGCATTAAAAGGTAAAAAAACTGGACAGTTCCTTTGGAATAACTGCATCATTGCTGATCTCTCCCTTACTCCAATGCTGCTTGCAGCCACACAAGCTAACAGGACCCATCACAGCTAAAAAGTTTATTCTGAGAACTGCTTCTCCTACACTCATATTACTTGAATATGAGTACCTGAAATTATATTCCTTCACATCTGGAGTTATGAGTGACATGTCTTCTGAAATCAAGCAAGTAATGAACAGATTTGCATCCATACTTCAACCATCAAATAGAACTGAAGTGGAAAAATGGCTTTCATTTTTAACCAGTTAAGTAAATACTTATTATCTGGAAGCCTTCTACAAGATTTTTAGAGTTTAGTGGTTTGCATCATTTTTCAATGTTACTAGCATGTATGAAACTTGCACGCATGAATGATTCATAACTAATCAATAGCAGTATCAGTATAATAACTAGAAGACATTTTTACATACTAGAGATGGAATTTTGAGATCTCTTCTCCAAAAGTGAATTTGGAACATAATCTTTATGAAAATTTTCCAGTAATGATTCATATTACATTAACTCTATATTAGATGTCAACTTCAAAGACTGAGCACTTACTGGAATCAGCCTTCAAAATAATGTGGATCAAAATAATAATCTGTATAAATTTGAGTAACCTGCAAATCTGTTTCTCAAGAGATAATTTGCCTGCCACAGATAACCTCATACAGTTATTAGTGCCCTATCAAGTTAGTGGAAGCTTTTACTTCTCAATTAAATAGGATGTGAACGTGAAAAGTAGATGGACACAGGAGACCTGTTTTGTTATGGCAATAGACATCACCTTCATTCAGACTGACCAACAGCAAACAAGAAAAATTCAGAAGTCAACTGAATTTGGAATATGTGCAATGAAAATCCCATTCCGTACCTCATTATATCCTCAATTATTTTTTCCTTTTTTAATAGCACAGTAACTTGGGAAAAAAAACACTATGAAGCAACAGCAAAACAGAATCCCTCCTTTCCCAAAGGTCTGAAACTCCCTTTGAACTCTACTCCATGATGCCTAGGAAAAGTTTAAAAACAGACACTGTTGTGCACATGAAAAAATTCTGTCTGTGCACACTGCTGTCACTCACCTTTAACAGACTGCAAGCTCTTAAGGGAAAAGACTATTTTTGTATTATTTTCTTTTATACCAGGCCATGGTAGTATCCATCTCTCCTCTGTGCTACAGTAGTATAATAAGCTGAATAAAATTGTTACGCTTTAATTATTTTCCACTCTAAGTTTTAGATCCACCAAAAATGAGAGATGGTTGCCCAAGCTTCCACAAACAAAAGGTCAGTTTTTCCACGTGACCTGACACAAAGGTAAGCGCTCTGCTTGCCAGCATCCATGATGCAAAGCTTTTATCCTTTGCACCATGAAAAAAAAAAAACCAAAAACCACCAAACAACCAAAAAACAACCAAAAAACCCAACACAAACCAAAACAACCAACCCACAAGGCTATCAATAACACACTGCAAGTTATGGTATCTTTTCATCCATTTCAACTCTTTCATTGGAAAGAGGAGGTAGTTTAGAAGTATGACACATCCTGCACTGCCTGACCAGCCATAAGGCACGTTTTGAAAATATATTTTAGGGCTAGCAATGAAAGTTGGAAGATGTAATCAGGAAGAAGTAATCTAATGCACTTGGAGTAACATAATGTCTAGCCTCAGACTGTAGTATAAAAAACAGACAAAACATCTTATTTTACTATAGAAAAACCAGGTACTTCATCCATATGAAATCTGAATGACAGACCTATAAAAGTATGGGGCCGCTGGCTCATAAGGCTTACTGGCATTTAGTTCTTTCAGAGTGAAAGGAATGGACACAATCATGTAAGTGTTAAAAAATGAAGCTTGAGATGCTTCTGTCTTCTGTTAATTTCTAAAGTTATCTTAAAAGTGAGCTGGGAAGTTAAGATCTTGTTATGAAAAGAGCTTTAAAAATCTATGATTTTTTTCTCATCATTACCTTGACCTAAAATATACCTGCAAAAATCAAAGGGCAAAAACCTCATAGCAACAAGGCGATAGTTACAGTCACGTTGATACCTACTCAAGTAAACCTTTACCACACATTACAGACAGAATTCAGATTCCTTGCCAACAGGTCAATCTCAGCATAGCATTAAGTTGTCCTCAAATTTTGAACTGGCTTTTATTCAAAGTAGTACGAGAACTGAGTTCCTCAAATGCAAAAGCCACCTCAGCTTGCTTCAACATGAAAGTTGTCAAACTGTGCAAACTCAAACGAGCGAGTCCCAATAGCAGCCCAGCCGTTACTTGGTTTAGAAATGGTGACATTCTCCCAGAGTGGATAACCGTTTAACAGTCCTGAGGCAGAAGTGCCCTGTCAAAAAAAGGAAAAAGTTAGCTTTGTAAAATCCAGTGATTGTGTTCACACTGAGCCTACTTGCATGGGAGAAGACACAAGGCAGAAGGCTGTCAAGTCAACTTTCAACTACCTTTCACACATCTTCCATGAAAAGGTGCTTCTAAATATTGCATAGAATCCTCCAGCACCTATCAGCTTTCAAAGAGAGCCTGCTTCTGTAGAAGATCTCCCCAGCGAGGATTCAAGCTTCCCCACATTTTAGGCCACATCACAGTTGCAAAGATTACATTAGGCAAAGGGATTAGGCATTTGGCAGAGGAATTTAAAGCCTTTTAGTTACTTGAAGCGATGTCACATCCAGCTAAGTGTACAGGTACATTTAAAAGTAAAGCCTGGTGCTACCTTCCTTTCCAAGTGACTATGGCCAAAAAGGGTGGAGTGGGGAGGGAAGGTACAGGGAGAATAAAAAATTCTGGCCAGGCTTCTCTTTACCTGTGGCCCATTTTTACAACAACACTATGCTTATGCTTTTCCCTTATAGGAAATAAGGTTGGCAGCTCATCTGACTTACCCAGTCCTTAACTAGCTCCACATACAAGGCCTTAGCATGAAAAGGGAATTGCTGGGAGCCATATTTGTAAAACAGGCTAGTTTAGTAGTTTACTAGCAATCTTCAGGAAGTCAGGCCATGATCTTTTCATTAAATTAAACAAAATATTTTCCTCTCTAGCCCTCCTATCTCCACCTTTCAACTCATCTTTCCAGTTATTTTCTATACGACCTCCAGTTTCACAAGATCTCATTAAAAATACAGGCAGTAGAACTTGGAATGGTATTTTCATATTAGTTAAAAAAATAAGAGATTAATTATGGTTTAGACAGGGCAAGCTAATGGGAGTAGACAGTCAATAGTACAGCATAGTCTTGTCTAAATCACTTGGGACTGGAAGTTTCATAAGTGTTTTTCTAGCTTTTTGCCTGCGTTCTTACCTGAATGTTGAGAGTAAGAGTGTGCCATGCGTTATCCCGGACACCAGAAAGTCCTTTCATTAATATTTCTTCTCCAGCTGCAAAACATGCTTAAGGTTAGTGAAGTGTTACTTCACTCCCTTGCTGAGACTGATAAATATCAAGCCAGCAAAAGGAAAATAATACCTATTTTTCAAAAGTGTTCAGGACTGACATATTACCAATTTCAACTGCAGCACACAAACCTAGACTCTACATTATCAGTGCATTCTCCTGTTTTGCCAGGATTGTTTCTCCACCAAAATCTCCAATGCTCTTGGGAATTTGGTTTGAGATAAGGATTCCCCCTATTGAGAGTATGGATTCATGAACGGTGACAGTATCTATTGCTCTGCTTGTTCTATAGATCTCCTTGTTTATGTATTGGAACTTTCTAAAATCAGGGGGTTTGAGTTGCTGCACCTTTATTTTGCTTAGTTTTAGTTAAAATTTAGGCTAAGCCAAAATTAGGTGTGACTGCCATCTGGATGGAAGACCTGAAAAAAAAATTAAGTGCTACAAGTAGAACCTTCAGTTATTCAGGAGACAGTTTCAGCTGCAAGTTACTTTAACATCCAGGCTCCCTTCTAGAAAAAATATAAAGATCATTGAAATAGCTGTAGAGAAAAAATTATTGTATTGTGTAACAAGTGTCTCAGTCTGAAATGAGGTGGTTAATCAAAATCCTCTTATTTCATCTTGGAAAAAATATTTTTGACAGCCTGAGAAACTAATTGTGTAACGCTGTTATGTCTTATTAAAAACAAGTACTGGAGTCAATCTTAAACATGAGCATGTTTTTACATACCGCTGAAAATTAAGATATGGAATTGACATTGCAAAGTTTCCCTAGAGAGCATCAGTATGGTAAGAAAAAAAACAACAAAATTAGTAGAAATTAGAAACTACAGCTACCAAATAGAAGATGAGACTATTTTTAAGGTTCAGTACAGTGTGAAATGGGTCATTATAGGCCGTCCTCATATCATATATGTTGTAGATATAGAAGTTGCATTTGACTCAACAGAAACTATTGAAAATTTTAATTTACACTCATGAAGTGACAGGAAATGCATTTAAACAACAAAACCTGCTGCTATTTCAAAGCAAATTTAAAAGAAATGTTAGCTATTGATAAGGAATCATGACATGCTCTTTCATGTCCTTGTCAAGTGCTCTACAGATTAACATGTGAATGTTAGCATCACAAGTATAATATGCTCTCGCTCTACTGAGCTAGACTAACAGTAGAAGGCATAATTTGTGGAAACAGTAGGCCACTCATCATCATCACCTAAGCCAGATGTGCAAGATGACTTGCACTGTTCTAGAAGACAAGCCACCGCATTTCAAGCAGGATTTTCTCCTCAGGTGTAGTGTAAGAATACAGATCAAACATTTCCATAATTAATTTTGCATCAGAGTATTTATGAAAAGTAAAATAATTTGTATTTGCTAGTGTAAAATAGGTTTTGTTAGCAGAAGAGGAAAAAAAAAAATCCGGAAAACTCAGACTCAGATACTCTCTTCACATAGAAAATGTGGCCATCATTAGAGCACAAAGGGTTAAATTCACAGTTACGACAACTGAATTACAAAATCTGAAAGATAGTCATTTTTATCAAGGCTATCACATATGGACATATCATATATGGAATGTCAGCATTCACTTTAGCAAAGAGCTTCTTACCTAGATCATTAGTGATTCTGTAGGTGCCATCTGCAAAAACCCAGAAGAAAACTCCCTTGGTACGTCGAACATATATCCCACCATTGTCAACCCTTCCTGCAATAAATACGCCCCCATCACGTTGTTTTTCTATGTAGATGTCACAAGTGAGTGTCATGTTTACCCTGTAAGAGAAGTTTAGTATTTTAACAAGCAAGGAATTGATTTTTGAGCAGGCAATAGGTAGAAGAGTGTTCCCTATGTAGTACAGCAACCTTTCTGAGGAAAGATTTAGCAATCCTATTTGTGACCTGCAACTGCGAGATGCACAGGACTTGTTTAGACTGGTTGTTTCCCACCTATGAGTCCATAGATTTCCTTAGGAATAGTAATTCTTCTCAGAAACTAAAAAAAAGCCAACCAAACCAAAACACCTCCCAACAAAACAAACATCCCCCAGCCCCCCAGAAAAACCCCAACACAAGCACACAGAAGGCTTGCATTTCCACAGAAAAAATTTTCATGTCTGCAAAATGAAAAGTTGTATTTAGATAACTAAATCAAATCCAAGATTCAAGGTCATAAACACTACATCAGCTAAAAATCTGATCCTCATTTGTCTTAAGATTTTTAGTACAGGCCAAGACTTAGGTAATCCAGACCTCTTGCCCAAAAGTAAACCCAAACCTTTTTAAAGAATATATTCGAATAGGTTGAAATTGTTTTATTTTCCTGAGGTGATACTTCAGCCCAATAGTAAAGCACCATGTTATACATATAATGACAACTGTAAAAGAGAATAAAGCAAAGGAAAAGCAGAACAATCAAATGGCACTTAGAAAATTTACACAACTTCCCCTGTCCTGCAGTTGTGCTACAAGCCCCTTAACAGTAAAAATTAAAAGCATTCTTTATCTCTATTAATGTATACTCAAATTAAAAATCCACATTTCATGTCTGAAAGGACTTGCAGGATGGATAGAGCCACAAGGTCACATCTTTAGGAAGTTTGTAACTATCTATAATTATTTACAGAAGGTGAAAAGACTCTGACATCAGTTCAACTGATAACTAAATCATAAAGAATATATAAATTAGGAACTCTTCTCTCTATCTCTTACATAATAGTAAGAATGACCTAAGATTTTATTCTAATGTAATGCTATTAAAAGTATCAGATTCTAGAATACATATTAATTACACATGGTTTCTTTCTTACCTCCCTGTATATTAAAGAAGGGACTTCCACATCATGCTTAAGCCATTATAAAGACATTGAAAGTAATGTAAAATGAGTTAAATAGTAGTATTTTCAGAATAGAGCTAGGCTCAATAAAATCATCAGAGCAAAAAGCTAACAAATTCAGGATTAGAAACAAAAAGCTTACACAAGCACAGGATTAAAAACCAAACTAAAACCAACTAAAGAATCCTGAAAGTTAATCATAATAAATCACCATTGATGACTGAAGTCAAGACCATTCCACAGGGAACTTCAGCGCAAGATTGGTTCGGTATTTCTATAGCATGCACTAAGGGTTGAAAACATCTACCTAGGACAAGATGAGCCTTAAATTAAGGATGAAGTAAACAAACCAGAGGGACTGAAACTGAAGACTATGATTACGAAAAGTTACAGATCAGTAAAACTTGAATAGCCAGCTGAATATTCAGGAAGTGAGCTTGGTTCTGAAAATAAGATGAATATTCAGAAAGAAATGGAACCAAAATTAAGTAACAGGAAGTTTTTAGGACTCTCAGTACATGGAGTCAGAGTTGTCAATCATAGAGGAGTCAGTCAGTCAGAGGAGTCATAGAATGCTTTAGGTTGGAAGGGACCTCTAAAGGCCATCTAGTCCAATCCCTCTACAATAAGCAGGGACATCTCAAACTAGGTCATGTTGCTCAGAGCCCCATCAAGTCTGACCTTGAATGACTCCAGGGATTGCGCCTCCACCACCTCTCTGGGCAACCTGTTCCAGTGCTCAACCACCCTCATATTAAAGTACAGTAGTTTAAGAATACAACCTGCGTAGCTGATACAGAGATCACTAAATATGATCTACTCAATCAGTAAAAGTTGATTATAGGGGAAATATAAGACTTAACTTCTGCAGCCCCCTGTTAAGCAATCAGGTAACTGAAGAACAACCTCCAGCTACAAGACACTGGTATTCTTTCAGGCCTCAGAACAAAGTGATTCAATCACTTCTCCAAGCCAGAGATTCAAAGCAGGAAGCGTGTTCTGAGAAAGGAAAGCATCTGGGGGGTAAAGGATCTAATAAAAATAAATCTGACAGAATGGCTATTTTAAAGAAGATTCAAAAGTATTTAAGCTAAATTTCCAAATAGAAGAAAAAGTTTTAAGCACAAAGTTTATTATTACTTGCTATTACTAAATAAATTAGTTAACAGGCTCTTTCCCAAATGCTTTGTAATTTTAAATAAACATTATGCTAAAATATGCAGCTTGATTCCAAATTCTCATCATTATAGCTCCTAAAAAGAATTGCAATCATAACCATACTCTTATCAAACCAGTAAATCTCAGTGACATTTGCCCAGGAATAAAACTGGTTGGTTTAAGTAGCAGTTGAATCAAATCTGTACAATTCTAGGAACTGCTCAGAAGATGGCAGTCTGCAACAAATAACTGCATTGACTCCCAGAACATTTCATTGATATGAGGTTGACCACATTATTAACAACCAAGCAAGACAAATCAAAATTAAGTAACTTATATTGAATAAATTTTTTTTGTCCCATTTAAAAACATATTGAGACTCAGCTCACAGTTTGAATTAAGATTTCAACTTGGTCTTTCTAGTATGCCAACTCTGATCCACCATTCTGAAAAATCATTTTGATTAAATATGCCCAGTAGGACACAGGACATTAAGAAAAAAATAATTCCAAGACAGCACAGTAGTGGGCCAAGCTACCAAGAGATGTGGTAGATTCTCCATCCTTGGATGTTTTTAAGAGTCACTTAGATAAAGACACAGTTCATCTCAGAGTTGGCAACAGCCCTGAGCAGGCCTCAATGACTTTTGGAAATCCCTTTAAGTCATCATTTCTACATGTCTACAGGGAGTCTGAATGCAAAAGCCCTCTGTCCAAGATAAACGAGGCTTGAAACAGATTAACTCATCATAACTTACACTGGTAAGGAGGACATTTCCCCAGATGTCATTAGAAAATATTATTTACATACCACTGAAAATTTCCTATGACACTGATGGTCTGGTCTGCATCAGAAGCCCAAGTGATGGGTCGCTGAACTACCACCTGGCGAAGTGTAAACACATGATCTCCCGGGTCAGAAGCATTTACAAAGTACTCAAATACACCTGTCTGATCTGCAAAATTTGGGGCTTCACTGAAAGGTGGATTACCTGTTCAGAAAAGAAAATACATATCAGCACCAAAACATTGTTTTTCCATGTACTCTTGTTTTCAGAAATTTCCTCTGAAAATACTCTCCAGAATTTTGACTTATTCTATCAAAGCACAGTCTCAAAAACTTCAGTTTTGGGAGCTGGAAGGTGATTTTAATTTTGGTTTTGTTTTTAAGCAGACCCTAGCTTTTGTGAACATATGAACAAAGTAAATTACCTTCTTCCCTATCTTCTTTCCAAAAACTAGTTCATTATAGCTACGAGCTGTATCATTTGCAGTAAGACCACCCAGTTAAAACACAGAATTACATATACCTCATTGCAAGTGAAGTATACAGGTGTAAGCTGTTGGGAGAAGCAGGTATAAACAAACAGAAGTAAAACAAATATTCAGACTACTTCATGTCGCTTATGTTAGAGGACTAAAAGAACATAATTGTTACTGCCTTTCTACATTAAGACTATAACTGTGTGAGAGTTGAGTTTTTGGATAAGAGAATTCTGACTTACGAATATTGAAATCATCTTTGTAATTTGAAGGAAAGGGCTGAGGTGGTGGAGGCTCTGGGCAGCCACATTTCTGCCCTGTCTTGATCGTGGTTAAAGTGTAGACTTCATCCACATTTAGATCTAAAGAAAAACTTCCCTTCCACACCTGGAAGTAGAGAAAGCTCAAGCTGCAAAAATCAAACTACTAAGTAATAAAATACCCAAGTTCCTGAATTAATGGCAATCCTCTGAAGTACTGACATAAGGTAAAAATCCTCTCGTCTTGCCTCAGCATTTAATATCTCTAGCCTATTTTGAAAACCCATTTCCCCTAAACTCATCATTATCTCCACGTAAGCTTGTATATAGCTAGTAAAACTGTAGTCAAACAGAGCTAATAAAACATGCCCTAATTATGCAGTTTAGGCATGAAAGTCCAGGAGTTCCAGCAAAGGTGGAAGAAACATCTGAAATTGCAGAGAGACTATAATTATAATTGATCAACTTACCTTTACAGGATGGAGTTGCTGGAAAAGACTAGAGTTTCCAGATTCAAAACCAAGTCTAGAATGCCACATTTGAAGGGTTTCCACCATATACTACAATGAAAAAGAATACAAAATTAAAAAAACAACCAAGCAAAACAAAAAACAACCAAACAAAACAAACCCTCAAAACTACCTTGAATATTCACCTTGAGAAATATCAGTCATCTAAGGGTGTCTAACTTTTAGGTTTTTAGAGCTGTTGATCACATTAGATGCCAGCACTCTATTCAGCAAGCCATTACACATTGCTTACCTTTTTACAGATTATACATCAATAAGCCATTGTGCTAACATGCAGTCGCAGTGCTTTCCATCTTTGTAAGCAATCACATGTGCTGTCTTTAGCTTCTCTGTTAACAACAAGAGTATCCCTCTGATACAAGCTCTCTGCCCAGGAGCAACCAGGCTGAAACAATCTCCCACTAATTTTAATGAGATCTTAGTTTAGTTGCTGGTTCTTTGATAAGCATTTTTGAGCAAAGTACTTTGCTTACAGATCTCCAAACTTCTGCAAAATTATGACATATCAACTAGATTAGTTACAGATTTGAATCATATCCAACCCATACAATTTTTTGTAGTTATCCAGATGAACAACAAAGCAAGCAGCCTAGAGTCTGATTGGGATAAACTGTCTCATACTTTCCCAAAAGGGAGCTGTATATCAGAACTGACGCTGGACTACTTCTCCTTAAGCACATCATTTTGTCGAAAATAAATGTATTGTCTTAACTATTGTTCAAACTAGCTCCTCCTACTTGAAAGGAAACCATGCCACTAAAAATCAAATTCCAAAGAAACACTTTCACCTTCTGTCGCAGTCTGGGCGCAAGCATCTGTGCCGCCTCCCAAAAGGGAAAGGGCTCAAGGGCAAGGCGAGATACTTCCCACCAAGAGGTAATTATCCAAATCAACTAACAAAGATTCACTCCAGTTTAAACTGTAAATGTACTATTCACAGCCCAGAAGAAAATTTAGTGAGATTAAAAATAAACAAACAAAACAACCAGGAGATTCTCAGAATATTTCTTCACAGGATGGACAAGCATAGCCTACAGTATACAATCAACTGTAGTTACTCTCCTGGAAAGGAGCTGGTAACAACTTGCTTTGCCAGTTACCCAGCCCAGCACAAAAAATGCCACCACCATGAGGAGGCAGATGCATAAGCAGATATAGATTTTATTATCTATCCCCATGGGGTGCAGAAATGACACT
>JAVSBS010014251.1:41957-68773 GCA_033124195.1 Coracias cyanogaster
ACCCCAACCACAACCACCTGGGTGAGGGCAGAGCCACAGAGACACAGGTGGGCCAGGTTCTGCCTCTGGAACATGAAACCAATAAGGAAAACAAAACATCCTGCTAGGTTGTGACTCATCCACGGGTCAACTCCAACTCCAGGCCCACAGCTCAGGCCCCAGCACTTCAGAGCCCACAATGTGCACTCACAGAAAATCAATCGCTTCCTGGGCTGCGTTAAGAGAATTGTGGTCAGCAGGTCAAGGGAGGCGATTCTCTCCCTCTACTCCGCTCTTGTGAGACCTCACCTGGAATACTGCATCCAGCTCTAGGGCCTGCAGTATAAGAAAGACATGGATCTACTTGAGTAGGTCCAGAGGAGGGCCACTAAAATGATTGGAGAGCCAGAACACTTTTCCTGTGAAGAAAGGCGAAGTTGTTCAGCCTGGAGAAGAAAAGGCTTCAGGGAGACCTTATTTCAATTCTTAAAAGTGGGCCTACAAGAAAGACGGGGACAATCTTTTTTGCAGGGCTTGTTGCAATAGGACAAGAGGTAATAGTTTTCAACTGAAGGAGGGTAGATTTAGACTAGATCTAAGGAAGATATTTTTTACAGTGAGGGCGGTGAAGCGCTGAACAGGTTGCCCAGACAGGTGGTAGATGCCTCATCCCTGGAAACTTTAAAGATCAATTTGGACGTGGCTCTGATCAACCCACTCTCACTGAAGATGTTCCTGCTCACTGCAGGGGTATTGGACAAGATGACCTTTAAAGGTCTCTTCCAACCCAAACCGTTCTATGACTCTATGAAAAGCACTACATCTCCAGCAGCAGGTGGCTTAAGGCAGCACAGGAGCCTGAATGCAAACTACCCTTCTCTGGAAACCACTACCAAATCCAGCATGTCCCATCAGGGCTCTGAGCCTGCAGGATGCTCGGGTGGGGAGATGTGATGAGGAGGCATCAGGTGCCTGGCAGAAGTAGCAGCAAACTTGCAGCTGGCTGCCCTCAGCAGGAAAGCTGCGGTTGCACAGAGCAGCACCTAAATGAGGTGTCTCATTTGTTAGTCAGAGGGAGCACAGGGCATTTGCGAGGGAGCACCGAGAGCATATAAAGGATGAGAACCAGGAAAAGGATACGTGTCTCCCAGGACAAGGGCGGCTCAGCACGTATGTATGACTTGGCTTTGCTTCCGCAGGAGCTGTGGTACAAAACTACGGAAACTGGTCATGGCTGAGGCAGCGTTGCTGGGGCGGGGGTGGAAAGAGAGGTAATGTTTTCTGCCTGGAAAACTACTTCAGAGCTAAGCTAGAGAATGCTGGGTGCTGCTGCTGCCAGGCATCTCAAGAAGTGGGCAGCACAGGTAAAGGATGGCAGCTTTTGCATTGTACTGGTGTTTTGCATTGTACTGGTATTAGGGCGCATTGTATTGGTATTAGGCACTGGAACGGGTTGCCCGGGAAGGCTGTAGATGCCCCAGTGCTGGATGTGTTCAAGAAGAGGTTGGATGTGGCTTTGAGCAACCTGGTCTAGTAGGAGGTGTCCTTGCCCATGGCAAGGGGGTTGGAAGATCTTTAAGGTCCCTTCTAGGTCAAACCATTCCATGATTCTATGATTGATTGTTTGTGCACATATACGTGTGCCTATACATAACAAAATGCTGCTTAATGACCTCGGTTATTGGTGAAATGTGGCTGCGTGCATCTCAGGATCCCTTTTGTTCCCATCAGCAGTTCCAAAACTGCTGGTGCTGTTGTGGGACTGTAGATCCCCTGGGGTGATGTGCTGGGCCCAGGCCACCTCTCAGGGGAGGAGTGTGTGGCAGAGGCTTCTCCAGGCTGCTGCCTGCTCCACAACAGAGTCTCCACCTGCACAGAGACAAGGTGCGCTCATACCTGGGGAGCGGAAGGCAAAGTCTGTGGCCAGACCTGCCTGCAAAGGGCACAGTGTGTGTGGCAGTGTCACATTAAAAGGAACGTGATTTCAATATTTGTCTGCCAGAATCCCAGGGCTTTCACTGATCTGTTTATGAGTCCCTGCCTAGGACTTTCACTGGGTCAGATTCACAACTAATTCAAAATTAGTTGTAAGCGACAGAACAAATTTGAGATTGCCATTGATAAATTCACTAACTACAATAGCACTACTAATTCAGGTTAATATTGCTAGCAGAAATAGCAATAATACAACAACCTGGGGTTAATATTCACCAGAGGGTGAAAGGTTTGGCACTTAGCCAGAGAGGCATCCCTGCCTGGGGTAGAAGAAGAGAAGGCAGACTGTCGACTAGTCTGTCAGGTATTGAGGTTCTTCTCTCCCAGTTTAACCATAATTTTCTCCATGCTTTTATCCCCCAAATTACAAGGTCGTCCACCCCTCAGGCGATGCGTAGTATGATTTGAATGAAGAGATAAGTGCTATAGTCATACATGTTCTCTATAATCTTCATTAGCATGTGCAGGGATGTCAACTTGAATATGCATTTCACAGGTAACGAGGCAAAGGGTAGCTGTCAGATTTGATAGCCTTTTCTCAGAAACAGAGAACTCTGCAGGTTCCTGTTATCTTGTTGTCCTCACTGACCAGAAGCAAGGCTGTCCTGCCTCAGCAGGGCCCCCTCCTCTGCATCCTGTGAGAGCCAGGTGAGTCTCCACTCCCCTGGGTTGCACTGGAGATAGCAAGGCCTTGTTGAGCACAGAGGACCCCACCTCATTATCCAAATATCACAGGCAGTGAGCACCACTCAGCTGCATTTTCATCATGCACTGCTATTAATCTCATTATCTGGCGATGGGGGGTGCCTCCTTTAGCACAGGAGGCTGGTGGTGCCTTGCCCCTAAACCTCCTGCTCTTGTTGCTCTCACATACACTTCTCCTTGTGGTCCCTGCCTGCTTGGGCATCCTTGTCCCTGCATGGGAACCCAATGTTGTCCTTGCCTGGTGTCCCCACTGCATGGCCCTTCCCTGGTCTATTCCTTCTCCTGTCCCTCCTGGCTCCTGCTTCTTCTGAAATTGTCCCGTGCCCCGGCTCCCTGCAGGGACAGCCATTTTGGCGTGCTGTGGGGTTTTACATAGGCTGCAGAAGTGGTGGGAATTTCCTGGGGCCTCTTGCATGAACAAGCAGGGATGGCTGGCCAGGGCAGGGGCAGGAGGTGTTCAGCAAGAGACAATGGGTGCCCCAGCTGCACCCATGGGTGGTGGGGTTGCCTGTGTTCACTCCAAAGGTCCCTGCCAACAGCTGGGTGAGGCCCCAGAGAGGGCACAGCAGCATTTTTACTGCTCAACAGCCCTGTTCAGTAGCAGCAGGAAAACACCCTTGTCTTTTAACCCTTGGCAGAAGCAATCCCACTAGCTGTTGGTTCACCCTTCAAGACCACTCATCACCTAATGGGAGCAGATGCTGGTGTTTCAGATGGGGTCAGCCCAGCCATGCTTCTGAGGCTGACAGAAAGTTGCAAGAAGTCATGAACAATTCACGTGGAGACATTTTATAAGCTTTTCCCCTTCTTATGGCCTAATTCAACATCCCTTTTCGTCTCCATGTACTACCAGGGAACAAGGGTCAGCCATATGGCAACAGGCTGTGTCTTGACAGCAGAGACGTGTCTGGGCCAGTCTGCAAACAATGGGGAGCTGCAGGACTTGCCAGCCAAGCCACCAGCCCCTTTGCCACCTGCTAACAATAGTCAATACAAATGCAATGCCACAGCCTGTATCTCTCCAGTGTCAGCCACGGGTAACGCACCCAATGGCATCATTTGAGTGCTGGGCGTAGGAATATATTTGCTCCACTAAATTCCTTGTGTTTTATGTCCTTAAGTTCTATGTAAATATGTAATTCCGACACGAAAACAATCCCATTCCCTTTATAGTGTTTTAACAGAATTTACAGGGATGAATGCCATCATCTCTTGCTTCCAAACAAATGCTTCCCCTGTTTTGATTTTTGCTCCTCCCAGCATCCCGAAACTGAGGTGCTCCTGTGTCACACAAGGGCAGGGAGCACCAGGGCAGGGAGGGTAGGGCTGCTCCGTGGGCACCCCTTCAGCCGTCACCCCGACAGGCATGGAGCTGCCTTTGCAGGCAGGACAATCCTGTCAAAGCTGGGCAGGGGCAGGTGGGACATGAACTGCCCAAAGGTCCTTTGTTAAACACCCATAGCGCCCATTGCAGAAATGCCTGTGGGCTGTGTGGGGATGTGGCAGCTGAAGAGGACGTCCCATGGGAGATGCCTTTGGACTCCTCCCGGATGAAGGAGTGGCAGTTACGGAGTCCAAAGCTCAGACTGCTTTCCTGCTGATGATTTCTTTGCTGCAGATGTGTGGCAGTGCATTGGGAGCAGGCAAAAGCCCTTGTAGCTGTAAGAGCATGAAAGTCTTCGCATCTCAGCCCTGTGCTGCCTGTTAAGCAGTGCCGAGCTTGGGCATGGGGCAAGGAGTGCGTCTGTATGAGGCTTCCTATGGTAGCATCCTCTATTTATTTTTTAAAATTATTTTTAAGTTAAAGGTCCAAAGCTGAAGTGAGAATGGCAGAGCGTGGTGCTGTGCCTTGCAGGGGGCAGCAGAGAGGGAAAAGGCCACGGGTGGAGGTGCAGATGGAGTCCTTAACATGGGTGAGGTGGATTTGGGAATGGTGCCACAGAGCTGGAGCTCTGCTCCTCTCAGAGGATACAGCTTCTTGCTGAGGAAGGATGGGCAGGATTGGAGCTCCAGGGGCCTTGGTGGTCCCAGGGAACAGAAGAGAAGGAGGATGAGGTTCTGGCACAGGCAGGCAAGTGGAGGAGGGATCAGAATGGGTGACTGGGGTTAGAGTGATGGAAAGGGACAAGGAAAACCTAGTCCCTTGAAGCCTGCTAATACAGAAGTTGAAGAAGGAAGGGAGAGGGAGAGGGGGAGGCAAGCAGGCTGAGAAATCAGGAAACAAAACAAAGATTAAGGTGACTACTGAGAGCTTGGGAAAGCTAGCACTGAGCTGTAGTATCTCTGGGACACCACAAACATCAGAAATTTACCATTTTAAGCACATAATGGTGAAAGGTGAGCTGAGTCTCTGAAGCAGAGGACCTCTGTTTTTTACAGAGGCATTTTACTTGCATAGCCAGGGGGATGAGGTGCTGCTGTCTTTGACTAGGTGCTGGTTTTGGGGAGGGTTTTGCTGCATAGGAGAGTGGCAGCTCCTGGCAGAGCTGTGCCCCCCCACTTTACAGTGGGGGTGGCAGTGCCATGGCAGTGGGGACCTCTCAGGGACCTGGGTTGTCCTCTCTTTGAATGCAGCAGCCTGAGCACTATGCCCACTTTAGAAACACCTGAGGCATTTTCCTCTGATGGCTTTCCCTTCCAGACCACAAACCGCCTGGAGGGACCCAACCCAGTGCTGGGCAATGGCTTCTCACCATGTGATCACCGTCCAGCCCCAGTTTTCAGCTGCCCAGCAGGCAGGCGAGTGGCAGTCGGGACTGATGGACTGCTGCTCCGACTTTGGCGTGTGTGAGTACATTATGTACCCCTCGTTCCTGGTGTTGGTTCATTGCGTTTCTGGTGGTTTTCCTGCTCTTTCTGTGGCATTGCCCTTACCGCAAACCCAACTTTTGTGGGTACCAGAGATGGAGCAGCTCTCATCTGAGATTAAAAGCCACGGCTCCTCCGGCTGTATCCCCAGCCGGCTTTCCCTGCTTTTGTCTTTGCACCTCTCAGCCAAGTCCGTGTCTCACTGTCCTGCAGGTATTTGCGGAGCTTTCTGCTTCATGTGCCTGTCGTGCCAAGTGGCTGGGGACATGGGCGAGTGCTGCCTGTGCGGCTCCAGCGTTGCCATGAGGACGCTCTACCGCACCAGATACAGAATCCCGGTCAGTGGCCAATGACGGGGCCTGCCCCGCTAGCAGTGACAGCTGGGTGCTGGGGTGTGGGTCCGGGAAGGAGAAAGGGGTACCTGAGGGAAGAGCAGCAGCAGGGAGCTGTGTGGGCAGCCCCCCAGGCATGGAGCCAGGAATACTTCTGCATTCACGAGGTGATCTGGAGGTAATCCCATCGCACACTGCCTCATTCCAGTCCTCGCCGGGCACGAGTGACAGTGTGCTGCAGGGCCAGGTGTGAGTTGCTCAGGGGTGTTGATGATGAAAACCAGGAGGACCTGGTTTTGGTCTGACGTGGGAAAGGGTTATTCATACAATGCTCCTTGCTCCACAGGGCTCCATTCTGAATGACTGGGTCTCCATCTTTTGCTTCCCCATGTGTGCGCTCTGCCAGCTGAAGAGAGACATCAACCGAAGGAAGGAGCTGGGCATATTCTGGTAAGCTGGGTCACTGCTCCACAGAGCTGAGCGCGTTTCCTGCATCCCTCTTTCCACCAACATCTGACTTAAGACACAGGGTTGCTGTGGATGCTAATGAAGCAATGCCCAAGTAAAAGGGTGACCTGTCCCACAGCAAAATGTTGCTGGGAACTTGCAGGATGGGGGATCTGCTCAGGGCCCATCACCTGGATCCAGCCAACATTCACACTACACACGGTGTGGTGAGGCTTGGCCCTGCTTCCTGACCCTCCTCTCCCATCCCCTTGCAGATGCCACCATTCTCCCTGTGCCTGCGGAGCTGGAGTCACCACTGCCCTGACCCTTGGGAAATGCACCGTGGGGAGTTTGCCTTGATTGTCGTTGATTCCTCCTTCCCTGGGTAACACCAGCAATAAACAGCAGAGTTTGTCTTCCTGCCTGTGTGTCATTTATTTCTCTTGCCCTCCTGCAGCACTAGAGGACAACGTTGCACTTTAGTACGCTGTCAGAGTCATACTGAGCTCAATTAGATAAAGGAGACTTGCTCTTGCAGACCCGCAATGGGGTGAGACCAGACCACAAAGTTCAGTGAGAAGGTAAAATAAAACAAAACGGAACCCAAGCCTGCTGCAGACAGCTCAGCTTCTCTGTGTACACTGGCTGGTGACAGCATCACCCTGTGCTCAGAGAGGCCTGAGAGCACTGAACCCATCCCTGTTTCTGCCTGGACTGTCCCCAGCACCAAGACACAGAAGGCAGCAGCAGGAGAGTGTGGGGAATCACAGTCCCACTGGGCTTCCTCCACACAAGCCTTGCTCGGAGCCTGTCGCATGGGAGCTGCTGTGCTATGGGGTGAGACCCCATAGCTGTGGGAGCAGAGCTAGGGCAATCTGCACCCCACTGGTGCTGGTGGCGCAGGGGTTTGTCCATTACCTGCCATGGCAAAGAACGGGGAATAGGTAACTCTGGGGCTGGGGTGGCTCTGCAGCCACCGAGCGCTGGCTCAGCTTGGTTTAACAGAAAAAGGTGCTTTTTGCCCGGAGGGGGTAGTGGGCTGGGGCTGCCCAGGGCTCTTGGGCTCTGTCATGTTCTGGCACCTTCAGAAGAGGAGTGGATTTTATTCAGAAATACCTTTGCCACTCCCCAGTTTTCCCCACTGCAACTCCCATTGCATCTTCTGCCGTGGTTGTAGCACTGTCACGTCCCTGGTGTGAAGGGCTGAGGCTGTGCCCCTGCTGATGGCACGTGTGCGTGCATTTGCACACTTGCAATGCAGCGAAGCAGAAGGTGGTTGTGGCACAGTGACAGCCCCAGCTGAGAGCTGACAAGCATGCGTGTCTGCTGCGTGGATGGACGTCACTGTGCTAGTCTGTGCATGGCCCAGAGGCATGCTGGGTCACCTCTGCTCACTCCTGGCTGCTAGGCCAAACTCCCCATCACTTGCAGACTGCCAGACACAGAGCAGGGGCTGAGTCTGAGCCTCTCCCCATGGCACAGCCTGCTGCATGATCTGGGGAGGTCATTTAGCAATAGCCCTGCTGCTCCTGGAGCTCTGGGGCAAGGTCTTCAAGGCTACCCATGAGTGCTGGGGTGCCCCCTTTCCAGTGCCAGGGGAGCCCTGTGTCCCTAGCATGGAGCTCCTGCAGACCTCGTGCTCCCATCTCCCTATGCACCATCGTGGTTGTTAAGAGGTCCCCTGACATTCATTCCTGCTCAGGGCCCTTCTACTCCTTGGCTTATCGTAGCAGAAGCTGCCAGGACCCTGGGGCTTTGTTCATCCCTGACCATAGGGTCTCCTCTCCAGGGCTGTTTCACCCCTAACATGTACTGGCATTAGGCCATTGGGACTGGAGATCAGTTATGACCTTCACAGGGATCTGCATCCTCATGGGGCTCTTGTCCTTGCAGGCAAAGCTGTGGCAGTGCAGTGAAGGGCCAGGAGCAGCCAACCCTGAGCCTGGGTGAGGAGCACCAGCACTCACTTTATCTGAGGAGTGTCAAGGGACACAGAAGCTGCAAGGCAATGCCTGGTGAGTGCCCAAAGCAGTGGCCAAACAGCCCTGAACCTGACCATGTTGTCAGGGCTGATCTGGGGGGACTGGGAGACTCTTACTGCTGGCCAGGGCAACAGGGGTCTCGAGGTTATGCCACAGGAGATGTGCTGGGCCATGGGGGTGGGAGATTGGTGGTACTGCATCCACAGCAGAGCCCAGCGTGGTTGGGTGCACCTAGGCTGTGTCTGGCTGTCGCTCAGGAAAACCCTGCTGCTGGTGGTGATGGCGTTGGTTGTTTCTTACCCAGCCAGGGAGCAATTTGAGTATTGCTGCGGCTGTGGTGCCTGCCCATGGGCCAGGCTGGGGGCCATGTAGGGTGGCAGGAGGCCTGCAGCACCACACAGGGTGTCACTGAGGGTCTACAGGTGCCTCCCTCTGAACTGGCCAGTGCCAAGCACCACAGGGAGCTGCCCCGGGCAGGTTTCTCCCTTCTTTGGGGCAGTTTCTGGGCACAGGGATGGCCCTGCTGGGGACCTCATCCTGTGTGCAGGGAACATGAGGTGGACATAGATGCACCAGGCTGAGCTGGGTGATGCCAGCCCAGGGCCTGTGTCCCTGCCAGAGCCCCAGACCAGGCTGTTTGGCTGCACAGGTGTCGCTGCCAGAATCTGTGAGAGTGACATGACCCTCAGGGGTGAGAATGTCAGTACAGCAAGTTTGTAGGATGCTGTAGGACACAAGGACATGGAGGTTTTGTTTCTGTTAATTTACTACAAGTTACTATACATCACAACTAGTAAAGCAAGTATGTACTTGTGATCACTTACCTACAGGCACACCTGTATGTATTATTTGAGGTGTTATTGGTTTGCCAAACCGCTGCCAGGAGTGCGGATGATGGAAAAACCTCATCACAGATGATCCACATCACGGAGTCAGGAGTCAGCCAGGCATCCCTGACAAGCACCCATCTGTCCGGAAAATCTCTCTTGCAGAGAAGCTCATCTTGGGTAGGTACCATGTTACTTTTAAACCTTTTTAGCATAGACATTTGGATGAAGGACACCACTTGACAGAACAGCTGTTAGTGGAAGGTCAGCTTGCTGCTGTTGTGGTTTCGCTGTCATTGCGGTCTGGGTGTCCTGGCTTACAAGGAAGACTCAGCTCCCTGCTGATATTATCAGGGATGCCTGGGGCTCTGGCTCAGCACCTGTTCCAGCTGGAGCAGGGCTGGCTGGGGAGCTGCCCTCAGAACCTCTCACCACATAGAGCTGCCCCTCAGAGCCTCTCACTCAGAGCCTCTCACCACATAGGTGTGGGGCAGGAGATGCCCAAGGGAGGTCAGCACTCCCACAGCCCCCCCACCAAAGCCTCTGCCCAGCAGTTTCTGCCTCACTT
Source organism: Coracias cyanogaster (assembly GCA_033124195.1). NCBI lineage: Eukaryota > Metazoa > Chordata > Aves > Coraciiformes > Coraciidae > Coracias > Coracias cyanogaster. The sequence continues at coordinate 51,601 of JAVSBS010014251.1, forward strand.
CTGGGTGGCTGGGAGCTGCAAAGGGTGTCCAGGGCAGGTGGAGTGAGAGCTGTTAGGGTACAATTCATCTGCACCCTATTGGTAGCTGCAGTGCTGCTCCCTGTTGTTTTCTCCTGTGGTGAAATGCGCCCCACTTAGTGAAGGAGGTTGAGTAAGATGATCTTTCTTGCCTGCCCTTCTGGCTGGGAAGGAGGGCAGGCATAGGATGGCTTGCCTCCCTGCTGGGGACAGCCCTGTGTGCACACACCTGGCTCCTGGCTTGTTCCAGCCCCAGCAGATAGGCACCCTGCCTACTGGACACTCGGGGTAACAGATGCTCCTGGCTCTCGCAGCTCCAGGTATCTGAAGCTCCACGTTATTCCAGCTCCTGCTCCAAACCGTGGCTGTGGCTACTGCACAGTTATGAGTTATATGAGACCCTCCACCTCTGCCTAATTGACACTCCAGCTATGACACAGCTCCATATAGTTCATAATTCTTTACCTTCTGACAAGAATATTCTTCATATCAACAAAGACTTATTCCTCTAGCACCACCAGCATCATCTCTCACGCACCCCAAGCCCCATGGGGCACAGCAGCCCCAGCTCCTGGTGAAAACACAGCGCTCCAGCTTGGGAACCTTGCCCACATCCACCAAGGCACAACCCCCATGTACACCCCCTCCAGGAGTGCCCCAGGGATAGCTCATTTTAAATTTTAGATGTAGTTAAACTTAAAAGGCTTGGTTTGCCTAGCTTGTTTAGTGGAGCACATTCTCACTTCTTAAACTGTTTAGGTCTTTGCTTTCTCTAACCCTGCAGCTGCAGCTCTGCACCTAGGTGATAGATAAGGGAAACTGTTGCTTTGAGCTGCAAACTGGGAAAAGGGTTGCTTTGAACCATAAATTTTGAGAACTGTAAATTGTTGAGACATTCCAATATAAGGAGAGGAAGACCATCTGGGAGGAGAGCATCCTGACCGGAACATATAACCCAAGCAGAGAGGAAGATCACAAACAAGTGCCAAGTGCAAGGAAATCAAGTCACGAGGAGTCACCTGGTGAAGAAGATGAAGAAGGATGAAGTAACGACCACCGACTCATCAAAGCGACCACCAGGATGCACAACTGCACAGGCGCAAGGGACATGATAACATTTAATGAGTTCCAAGAAATAGCATCTTTTATGTAAATAATTCCGGGCACAGGACGTATCTGCGGTTTTAAATAATGGCTGAAAACAAGACTGGGGTGGGGAGGAAAGGGAGCGGTAGGAGGAGCGATCCCCCGATTGCCCTGGTGCCAATAAAGGAATGCTACTTTCAGAACCTTAAAACATAACTCTCTGGAAGTTTTTCTTCTCTGGTAGACTTTTACACTATCACCAGCCCTGAGCAGCAGCAACCGAGACCCTTCCCCGACCCTCTGAGGCCGCTGCTGCCGGACTGGCACTGGAAGCAGCCGCGGGACGAGACCCTGCTGCTGCCCCACCGGACACGGCCACAAACCCACTGCGAGGTGCCCAGCACGGTGTCATCCCAGTACCCCAGGACACAGCTCTATTCTCATTCTACTCGGTTCCCGGTCGGGCTCGCAGTAGCCGCAGCTGCTCCAGAGCCGCAGCCGCTACTGCGGGCAGAAGACCTCGCTCTCTGCCACCCCAGGCCATCCTGTCCATGGCCGTAGTTTGAAAGCTGTCCCCTGCCTTGGCAAGGTGGCAAGAGGCCAGGCAGCAGCACAGGGGGCAAGAAGGGGAGGCCAGCTGTGCCAGCCTGGAGCAGCCTCAACCGCGGGGAACTCATAGCACCTCCGAGCTGGTGGCTGCTGGGGACACTGTTGCATGGCTGGCAGCCCTCCTTGCTGCTGCTACAGTGGAACCCGCTGCCGGCGTGTCCTGCTGCCACGTGCCGCGTTTATTTACAGCTGTTTACAGAACTGCCACTTAGGAATGTCAGCCACCAGATACCAAATGGCAGCGCCCAGTCACACACACGCAGTCAAAGCAAAATGGCGGCACCTAGGAATAGGGTTAAGCTCCCAGGTCTTATGCACTTATGGGTAAGCGGGAAGGCATGGCCACTCCTGCCAGACCATGAGAATGGAACACAGGATCAATGGACAGATTCCCATAGCCAATGGCCGCTGTGGCTGTTGGGGAGGGCAGGATTTACACTGGAAGATGGGTGGAGGGCAGCACTGCAGGTCAGGGGAACCTGTGCAAGTTCTGTGCATTGTGACACCTCAGGGACACGGAAACACCACCGGCCTTGGATGGTGAAACCACCAGGGTGACACACCAGTACCACCAAGCCTTGGTGGTACTGTGTTCCCAGAGACACTGCAGTATCGCCAAACTCGGGCTGTTAAACCTCCGTGTGACAGTGCAATACCACCAAACCCTGACTAAGCCCTCCCAAGGGACACACCAGTACCATGGGACACCTACTGTAAATCCTCCGCAGTGACACTGCCAATACCTTGCCTGTAAAACCTTCCCTGGGACACGGCAGAGCCACCAAATTTGGACTGTAAAAGCACCATGGAAACACTGCACTACCACCCAGCTCCAGCTCTTATACCCCAGGTAGTACCACCAAAATACTGCCCTAATATTGTGCAACAGGAATTCCAAGGCTGGAATTCTAGGCTGGAATTCCACCAGCAATGATGTGAGGTTTGCTTTATGGTTTCTCTGAAGTCGTCCACAAGTTTCTAATGCTGCAACATTGCACCGACATTCTCAGGCAGGACTCATGATTTTGTTCCCATCATTCCATAGAACATCACAAAGTAACACCACACATACACAGCCTGGTTCTCCCTTAAATACAACGCTGTGATTATCATACATTGAGTCTAAATAACAGGTACCTGAGGATATATCACTGGAACACGGGTGTTGTTCCCCAGGGCAGGGGAGTAAATGCTCAGGGCAGTACCGTTCACTGTTTCCCATTGTTCACATCCTCACGTATCAATTAGCTTGCCTTGATCACCTATCTCCATTTCTGTTCTTGAACCGGTGCCCATATTCTGTTAACTACAATTATGGCTCACTGTCCATGTTAAGGCAGAGGTTACCAGCTTCTGTGAGTTTGCTTGATTATTGCATTGGGCATCTACATTTCTGTGATTGAATGCCAGATTCCCCAGCATGAGGATTAGGATTGTCCAGTGCATGAAGGTTCCTGTCTGTATTTAGATGTTAACACTCTTTCCAGTGATAGCACTTTACCACAGAGAGTATTAGCAAAGTTCCAGGGAATACTTAGTATACTCTCTAGATGGATACTTTCCATAGTATGCAGATTTAATGACAGCTTTTCACTTATCCATCCAGGAGTTCAACAGTTCCTAGGGAGACAGAAAGAAGGCTTAGGTCTTGGCTCATATCCAAGCCTCAGTAATTATTAATTTCAGTCCCACAGCACATGCAGTTTCCTGTATTCCTTTCCCTTGCAAGTGCTGCAAAGTGACCCAGCATTTTCCAAGTGATGCGTGTTGAATTCTCACCCAATCTCCTGGATGCCACACGGAGGCATTCAAAGCATCCTGCTGGTGTTGGTTGAGCAAAGAGAATTGTTCATAACCTCCATATAAGTGGACTGCTAGTAGGAGCTTGCTGTGAGTTCAGTGCGCATACGGCTTCCCCTAAGTTCCTTCCCCAATTAGCATTACCATTTGGACATTTGAGCTGTTGTTTAAGCAACCCGTTTCCATCTTTCTACTATACCATTACTCCATTCCCTCTGAGTTATGTCAGGATTTCCTTAAATATGTCACCTCTGTCCCTTCTGTTAGCCCAGCTTTTCCTCTCAAAAATGCTCATTTAGTCACCTCTAAGTTACCCCAGCTTTTTCCCAAAAAATGTCCCATCTCCCCTAAGTTACCTCATATTAAAAAAAAAAAAGTACCTTCTGTCGCCTCTAAGTGACCCCAGTTTTTCACTCCAAAACTGTCCCCTCTAAGTTACCTCATCCTTTCTCCAAAAATTTCTCCCTCTTAGCTACCTCAGGATTTCCCCAGAAATGTCACCTCTGTGCCTTCTAAGTTACCCCATCTTTTCCTCCCCAAATTGCCTGAGTTACCTCAACATTTCACCTCAAAAGGTCCCCTCTATTCTAAGTTACTTCAGCTTTTCTCCCCCAAAATGTCACTTCTATCCCCTCTGTTATCTCAGCTTTCGCCCCACAATAAATATCCCCTCCATCCCCCTAAGTTACCTCATCTTTTTCCAGAAAAGTCCTCTCTGCTCCTTCTATGTTACTTCAGCTTTTCTCCCAAAAGTCACCTATGTTGTCTGTAAGTTACCCAGCCTTTCCTCCAAAAAATGTCTCCTCTGTCCCTTGTGTCCCCTCTAAATTACCTTATATTTTTCCCCAGAGTTTTCCCCTGAAGCACTGTATTGTGCTCCAAGGGAACTGCCTGGTCACTGCCTAGTACTCCTGCCCTGTTTGTTTCCATGCCCACCACTGCTTGCTCCAGCCTCTGCGCCTCAGCACCACTGCAGCTCCATGGGCGCAAGCGCGGCTTTCAACCCAACAGCCCAGCATGCAACCATGCTGACAGGACAGAGGTGGAATTGGAGGGTCCAGCTGGCCAGGGTGGGAAATGCTTAGTGCCACCAAGGGCATGGGGCCTCAGGGGCAGGAGGTTGGTGGTGCTGTGCCCATGGCAGATCCTGGTGGGGTCAGGCATGCTGGCGATGTGTCTGGTTGTTGCTCAGGAAAACCCTGCTGTGGGTGATGGTGTCTCTCGGTTGTTGCTGCTCACCAAGCTGGGAAGCAGCCTGAGTGTTGCTGGGGCTGTGGTGCCTGTCCCTGGGCTGGAGGCCACACAGGGACTGTGTGAGGGTGGCAGTGGTCTGTGGCATGAGGTTTAACTGAGAGGTCCATGGATGCCTTCCCCTGGGCTGGCCAGTGCTGAGTGCTGTGTGGAACTGCCCCGAGCAGGTTTCCCTCCATCTCTCAGGGTGGTTTCTGGGCACAGGGCTGGCCCTGCTGGAGACCTCGTCCTCTGTGCAGGGTCTGTGGGGTGGGCGTGGCCAGTTTGGGCCAAGCTGGGTGACACTAGCCTGGTGTGTGTGTCACTGTCCCCTTGGGACCCCCATGCTGGGCTGCTCAGACTCTGCAGGTGTCACCGGCACGACCTATGAGGATGTCATGACCCATGGGTGTGTGAAGGACAGAGAGGCTTTGTTTTTGTTAATTTATTACAGGTTTATACAAATGGCCACTAGTAAAGCCAGGCTGCCCAGTTTCACATCCCACACTGTTACTCATGGATAAACTCGATACTACTTATTTTCTTCCCCTGGGCTTGACCTCTAAGCAGCTCTGTATTTTAGAAATCCTCCAAGCAGAATGAGCCAGGAGAGCAGAGCATCAGTCACTAGAGGGCATCAGAGAAAAAGGTTGCTGAACAAGCCAACTTGCCTTTCTGTTTAACATTCCAGCACATGGAGGAGAAAGTTCTCCAGAAAAGCCCTGCTGCTGCTGTTTGCCCCCAGCCAGTGCCCCCATGATAAGACATTTCTGCACAGGCACAAGGTCACAGCAATTTAACAGTGGGAAGGAAACATGCCAGTCCCTGGTACATATTAGAACAGCGATGAATGGATGTAAAAAATCTTGAGTGTACCTATCAAGTTGTCTTTGCCCCGCTACTCATTTGTGTTTGTGACATTTCACAGTCTATGCAGTGCTTGCCACCTGTGGTGCTTTAACTCCTTCCCTGAGACTTGCTGTCTCAAAGAAGTTAGACGGTTGGGAGGCAAAGTACAACAGTGAAAACGGAGCAGGGTTCTTAGAAGGAGCTTGTTTGAGAGGTGGCTCTGATAAAGAAGCAGCATTTTTACAAAGAACAACAGATAGAGTAAAACTTCCTGGCGCTCCTATTGTCTGCTTCACCATTTCCAGTGTGGCTAGCAAAATGTGTGTCAAGCCCTTCCGCTTCTCTCCCCAGCTGTGGACAATTCCTGCAGGACTGTTTTCTCTCCAGGGTGGTAGGAACGCATGCCATGAGCGAGCACAAGGGAATCACAGTCTGCTGAAGGCACAGTTCTGCAGCACACTCAGAAGTGCAATCCCTGGTGTCAATACAGGCTGCAGGATGAAGTGATTGAGAGCAGACCTGCAGAGAAAGACTTGGAGGTCCCTGGTGGGTGAGAAGCTGGACGTGAGCCCACAATGTGCACTCACAGCCCAGAAAGCTGATCACATCCTGGACTGCATCAAAAGAAGCGTGGCCAGCACGTTGAGGGAGGTGATTCTCCCCTTCTACTCTGCTCTTGTGTGACCTTACCTGGAGTACTGCATTCAGCTCTGGAATCCTCAGCACAAGAAGGACATGAACCTGTTGAAACAGGTCGAGAGGAGGGCCACAAAAATGGTCAGAGGGATGGAACACCTATCCTATGAGGACAGGCTGAGTGAGTTGCGGTTGTTCAGCCTGGAGAGAAGGGTCTGGGGAGACCTGATAGTGGCCTGGGAGGCCTGGCCTGTTGTGACGGGACAAGAGGTAATGGTTTTAAAGAGTAAGGTACATTCAGACTAGATCTAAGGAGGACATTTTTTACAATGAGGATGATGAAGCACTTGGAACAGGTTGCCCAGAGAGGTGGTAGATGTCCCATCCCTGGAAACATTTAAGATCAGGTTGCCAGGGGCTCTGAGCAACCTGATCTAGTTAAAGATGGCCCTGCTCACTGCAGGGGGCTTGGAGAAGATGACCTTTAAAGGCCACTTCCAACCCCAAACATTCTATGATTCTATGAAGTGCCACCACAACCAGCATGCTGGGTCTGGCATAACTGACATGGTAGTTTGGTGCAATTTCACCAGCGTGGTGTTTTGCCAATTACCCAGCCCAGCACAAAAAACGCCACCACCACCAGGAGGCAGATGCATAAGCAGATATAAATTTTATTATCTATCCCCATGGGGCGCAGAAATGACACTACATGGCTGGCAATAGAAGAGAGAAACCCACTCGCCGCAGGTGATGTAACAAAAGGAAAAGCAAACTTAATTACAAACTCAATAACAGAAGGGAAAAGAAACCAGGCGATCATCTCAGCAATCGAGGGGGAGATTAACCATACCCCAAATACCACCATAGCCATGAACAAACCACCCCGGCAAACACCAGAGAGGTGCCTCAGCAGTACATGGCACATTCCACAAAGGTACATGGCTAAACTACGACAGACACCAAAAGAATAAGCAATCAAATTCATTACCAGTATTACCCTTGTCCCATCCAAGATACTTGTTCTGTGCCACTGTTGCTGGGAAATCCTGGTTGCAGCGAGCAGTTGCGAGGGAAGCCTCAGAAAAACCCTGCGTGGTGCATCCACCCACAGGTTGGCTTCTCCGAGGTTCACTACAAGCAGGACCAGTTTTTATACTGTTGGATAAACAACTCAGGTTGCACAGGAAACCCTCAAAAATAACTTCAAGAGTGGGGCACCTGCTGTTTTTTCCTCCTTATTGGGTTCTGTCCAAGGTCGGCCAAGCCTGGGAAGAAACTCAAAGAGGAGGAGGCACCTGTATCTGTTTTGGTCTATTCTCACGGCTAATCAACTAATTTCCCAGCAGAGAAAACTCCTCTGCTGGTTGCAGTCACAGTGTCTGGTTGTGAGATTCATCCATATGTCAACTTCAATTCAGGGCCTATTGCTCAGGTCCCAGCACTTCACAACTAGAAAGGTCATGGCCATGATGGCTGGTCAAAATAAGTCCGCATGTTAGAGCACCCAGTCTTGGAATAAATCCTAAAGAAAAAAAACAATTGCATTTCTGTGGAATTTCTTTTTCATTATACAGGTGATTAGACTGGCATGTATTAATTCAACAAATTCAGTTATGACATTACATCTCATGGTAAAAGCAGAACTAGAATGCTTAAAATTTTGCCAGGTGTGTAACAGCCTCTAGCATTGGAGGTAAAGAACTCCAATTTTTTTGCTGGCCTGTGATATTGTCTTGTATGTATTTGATTACGGAGAGTAATTCATTTTACAAGACTGATGAAATGTATTCAAGAACTACTTACAAATGATCCTTTGAGGTAGAAAGTTGCTCTCTGAGGTTTCACACGGAAATGAGGCAGTGGAGGCCTGATGCACTGAGAGTGATTATGAGTCTGAAGAAAAAAATTAACAGAAAGAACATACATTACTGGAATGCATCACATGAAAAACAGGCAGCATAAACTGAAATTTAAAAAGCAACACAGGATCAATTTGCAACTATTTATTTCACTGTTACCTTAATGATAACTGCAATTATACTAGCTTAATAATTTAGTTTTGAATACTGCTTTTTAGTACATGATTTAATTTCCTCCCAGATTGTCATCAAATTAAAGCTGATTTGCAATATAAAGATGACATATGCATTGGTCTCCAGGAAGATTCAACTAGCTATTCAAAGTTGAGATAGAAAAAAGCATCTCTAGTGGTCTCACTAACAAAGCTACAGGCATCAAAGAACATATTCACAGATATTGAACTACATAAATCAAAACTGGTTCTTCATAACAAAACATTTCTTTATCTTTTCTAGTTCATTGCAATTGCTGATGCACATACCATGGTTTCAATGATGATGGTAAGGTTTCCTTGCCCGTCTGTCAGAGCTACAAAACTGCCACCTCCTTCTAAGTGTCCATCCACTTGCAAGTATGACCAGCCTGGCTGAGTAAATTGTGTTGTGTGTGCTGAGACAAAACAGAAAATAATTAGATTTTAATAAAAAAATATTACCATTTGTAGCATGAATTGAATTTCTCTCCCATAAAGGCTCACACAACAAAAACTTCATTTTGGGAAGAAAGTAATGGAGCCTCCAAAACAAATTCTACCTATACAAGAAGAAAGATTAAAGAATTATACTAGGGTAGAATTAAAAACATCAGCTCTGTTGCAGATGAAACAAAATTATAGCAATTATTTAGACAAGAACAAAAAACTAGTACACCACCATATATGTCAATCATGTATGTGCAACAAGAATATTCGTCAAATTTAGATTTTCCCAAATTTTTTTTTTTTTAATACTTGAGCCAGAGAAAGCACAGAGGGGCTTCCCCATGGGGAGCAACAACTAAGATTTTTAGCATGTAAGATAGAGCACCAAAGAAGGATATGACCAGGATCATGAAAATCCTGAGCAACATGGAAACAGGAACAACTGCTCAGTTGTTCTGAACTGTTCATACGACAGTTTGGCAATATTTTTTTAATGCTTTTACATAAAAAGGTAATTTGCAGAAGAATAAAAATGAAGGTATTTGCATTGTTCTTCCTTTATGGCACTGAATATGCCACTTGCTCTACTGAACTGTGGCAAAGGCAGCAAAATATGACAGGACTACAGAGTAGTCAGTGAATCCATATTTCCATAGACACCATGGGAACATACTCGCTTTTCTCCAACCCCAAGGAAATGCTGACTTACACAAACCAAGAATCCAAGCAGGACAAGAGTACAGAAGTTCTTTTTTCTATTCTCTCAGATAGAGAGGTATCAACTGTCTACTTAAGGATTAAAAAAAGAAGAGGGACAGGAACTAGGAAAGCACACTAACCTTTATGGGCACTTCAGATCAAAATATTTTAATAGTAACAGCTATAAAAGACAGTAGTTTATTCATTACTGCTTGATCTAACAAGTATTAAGATTTCCCTTGATATTATATCTTTCTGCTTTCTATTGAAAGCTTTTCTCTTCTTCTTTAAAGTATTCACAAAAACTTCCATGAATATTAAATTGGTACCAAAACCAATACACAAAAACCACTAAATAAATAAAGGCCTCCGAGAATACAGTTGTGCTCTATGTTAAATCACCAAACTTTTGGCTGCAAACTTTTTACCTGTAATCCAGATAGGAGCTTCTACTTTGTAGTGGCCACTCCATGGCTCTTGCGCTGTCATTAATCCACATCTACCAAAGGGCAACTCTTCATAGTAACTAGCCACCAAGTTCCATGCAATGGTTCTGGAAGAAAAACATGTTTGCTCCATTTATATGGATAGCATTAGATGAATTTAGTATACGAATTTATTCTTCTTTTTTCTCCAGTATACAGGGAAGAGAAGGTAAAAAAAGAAAAATCTTTCCAGCTAAAGGAGAAAAAAAACAAAACAGGAGAGGAAAAGAAAACAAACTTCCAGTGTTGAGAACTTCTTACAATTCTCTGACTGTATCACCATAAAAGTTGCATGTTAAAGGAAATGTGTACTGAGGGTTAAAGACAACATCTGCTGGGGTTTTTTTTCCCTGTTTTGAATGGGAAAAAATTAAGTTAGCAAGGTTTACAGCTTTTTTTTGGGGGTGCTGGCCTTTTGTTGGTTGATTGTTGCTGATAGGGGTGGTAGCTTTTTTTGTGGGAGGGGTTTTGGGGGCGTGGTTAAGTACTACTAGAAAATAATAATCCTTCCTTTATCCATATAAATAATGAACAGAAAACAACGGAACAGCTCTTGCTATGTCAGTAACTTGTCAGGATATTGACAAGATTAATTACTTCAGGTCTTTTGGTCTTCACTGAAAATCTTTTGCTAGGACTTTTAACTTAGAAATGGTGTGCCGTAAGTATGGAAATATAGCTTAATAAAGCAGTTACATAGAAAGAAAAAGCTGGCATGCTGTCCTGCTACTGCATACAGATGAGTGGAAAGGTCTCAGTTTAAAGTCAGTGCTAGACATTTATCACACTATACATGCATTTCAGAAGAGATCTTGAAATCCTAAAAAAAGGCAGTCATAAAATAAACTACTCTTGAACTGTAAACTCAACTTGATCATAAATTTGTTCTGCAGAGTTTCAAACTTTGAAATGTAGGGAACTCAAATTCAAAGGAAACAAGCTTAGCACAAAGATAATCTGCCATTCATCAGGAAGACCCTGCTTTCAACAAAGCCAAGATAACTTCAATGTTGGCTACATGGACTTGGAACTATTATACAATAATTGGGTGTAGAGAATCAGAATAGAATCATGGAATCGTAGGGGTTGGAAGAGACCTCTGGAGATCATCTAGTCCAACCCCCCTGCCAGAGCACGTATTGTATTTCTGAATACAATACATAGATCTGGTTGTCAGGTTGCTAAACCAATGGGGCATATATAATGACAAAGGGCTTGTAAAAAAGAAAAACAATGAGAAAAGAAAGACCCCGAAGTAAGGTACTAAAGCATAGGACAGTCAAGAGGCAATGAGAATGGTCAGGAATTCACATAGGAAATACTAATCTGTTAGAAAATTTCATCTTGCAGAGGAGACAGAAGATTCACAGAAACCTCGTGGAAGGAATTTCAGTTTAGCTACTATCTTACAATAGCAGATGGATGTGCTATATAGTACTTCAAACAATTCTTACAGTTGAAGTTGTGAAAGTGAGCAGTGCCCAACACTTACGAGGTCATGTTTCCATTCACGTAGTTTTGGTTCAGGATCCGAGCCCAGCAGCCTGCACCTACTTCATCATTGAATGTGCTGTAATCTTCTGAAGACCACAGTTTCTTCTGAGTTAATAAGGCATTTGGCACTGTTTTTGTTCCAGGATAGTGAGCCCTACACAGTATTTTAAAAAGAAAGAGCACTTAGCACAAAGAAAAAAAATCAAAGCCTGGGAGTACACACAGAAGCCATTCACTTCCTTCAAACTGAAAATGAAAAGCAAACTTTCTTCAGAATAATACTAACGGAATAGGAGAAAATAGAATGAGAGAGCTATAATATTCCACAGTTTATTGGATTTGCATAAGGGGATTATTTCTTCTAATACATGCCAGCATATAAGTAAACGTAGCTTTAAATATATCATGCAACTTCTGCAGCTTGCTAAAGCAAATCTTCATCCTGAACTTGAAGATCTTTACAACTCTAACTTGCTAAATAGAGAACATACATGTACCGTCTTAAAACCTTAAATAATTAGATAATCAACAGTAAGAGTAATGCTGGTACTGTATCTAAGAGCTTAACTGCATGAATGTCTTAGGACGTAAACATGAACTTGGCTAATATTGCACACCTTTTTAATAAACCTAGGTTTCAAAAAAGCATGTTTGTTGGACTATAAAAGGTGTAAACTTACAATGGTTGAAACATATAATGAAAGCTAATTTTTTATCTTCCTTAATATGAAGAGAGACGCTTTCTCCCGATGAAGACTACTGATTACAGTCAATCACAATATTGATTCACTGTGCCAAGTTAGTCTGACTGAAATAAAAACTTTCAAATCACTTGCAGAACACAGGGTCATGATTTCCCCATCACTAAGCCCACTTATTGAACATTCTAAATACATACACTAAAAAGAAATTATCAGCACTGGGAAGGAAGGCATAAATATTTCCTTTGCTATTAGCCTGAAATTTGACAAATTAATAAAATTTGTGGCATGGATGCAAGAAATACCAGGTTTTTCCAGGCTGACTGTTGGGGTTTGTTTTTTTTTTCAATATTTTCCCCCTGCTGGACAATGAGCCATTTCCCAGTGTTATAAGCCCTTATATTTAGCTTCACTAATGATAAAGTAACAGACAGTAGAGATTTTAGCTACATCCTTCTCTACTGTACAGATTATGTTTGGAAATACAAGTATTACTTTAATACCAAGGAAAGATTTTTTTTTAACGGCATGAAGCGCATAGCTTGCAAAGACAAGGCAAAGAAAGAATAATTTATCTTTCTACACTCCATAGCCTGAAGAGATGTTTCTTAAATATTAAGAATACAACATTGGCAACATATGATTATAGAATATATTGACAACACATAAATATTGCTGAATACAAAGCTGTACTTAAAAAAAAGAAAGAAAGGGTGTGGGGGAATGTCCTGGTTTGGACAGGACAGGGTTAATTTGGTGCAGCCAGGCTGTTCTATACCATGCTGACATCCTGCCCTGGGCAACGTGGCTTGGCTGCTGGGACTGAATCATCGCAACTTTACTAACCCACTACAGGGAATTAGAGAGCTTTACATAAGATTACACAGGCACAAGATCTATAGAGCTCTGATTTCCTGCACTAAGACAGAGGGTCACTTTTATTTGCAAAGACACTAAAGCTACAGAAATAAATTGAAAAAATAGAGATGACAAACAGGATTAAAGTTACCAGGAGAACAAAGCGGTTCAAGAAGCAGAATCCTTCAGTGTATCTCTATTGGCAGCTTTGCTCCACTTAAAGCCCACACTTCTAACATTCTCATTTTGTCCCATGGAAATGCAAGCAGGTTAAGTTTCACCACAAGCTGAGGAAGGAATCATTTTTCTCTGCTCTTAGATGCAATTTCTATTACTGTTAATGAACACAGTTTACACTGTATTGGCTTTTAACTTACACTGCTAACTAAGGTGTTTTGCTTTACTTTCGTTAATATCTAAATTAGTCCTTAAAAAGTAGGACATGACTAAGGAGTATGTAACTCCTATTCCATATGAAAACTAATTTTAAGAAGTACATCAATCCTTTTTTTAAACAAACAAACAAAAAAGCCCATGTAATAGCACTACAGAGTGTATACTTTTAAAAAGACTTATCCAAATACACAAAATGAACACTTGCTATGAGATTGCAGTGAAAGCTTTCACACCAAGTATGTGCTGGATTTGTTGAACTCTATGTGATTTATATTTAAAGAAAACTCTAGATCATGCTACAGCCCTCTTTTAAGCATCCTGTGCCATTCTACAGTCTCAACAACTAACACAAGGTAAGCACCAAAGGGTGGGAGATGAGCTGCATCCAGAACAGTGTGCTTTGCTCTTTCAGCGGTGAAACCAATTGTGCTTTGTTTCTTCAGTGGTGAAACCAATTGTTTTACTTCATTGGAAACGAAAACTCCTACAAAAGGAGTGACTTTTCCTTTCCAGCTACTCTCAGGAAATAACTGCTCCACTCAAGGACCACTACCATTTGGAGAGACTTGAATATCCTGACTAATGTTTCAGGAAAAACCACAGACTCCTGAGCACCCACCCTTCTGGCTATCTGAAAAAATGAACTGGAGTTTACACATCATTCTTATAGATGTGATGCTTTAGCAGAAGCAGTGGGATTCTGGATGCTCTGCTTAAAAGAGCAGAGTCAGACACACTGTAACAGTACATCATGATTCCATAATGCAGTAACATCACAACACCATCTCAGTTTTCTTATGTTGTTAACTTCAGCATGATTAGGTCTAACAAATTTCTTTAAAAGGAGTAGTTTTCTGTGACACATTCAGCCAAGTGTGTCTTTAGAACAGATCTGGTTAAGAACAATGATGCTTCTAAGCAAAAAGACAGAGTTCTCACCTAATGGCATACTAAATTTATAACAGGTGAAAAAGAAATTTGTTACTCTTACACTCACTGACACTTTCTGAATGCTTCCTATTTTCTTCCACTTAACAGCGACAGGGGGGAGGAAGGGGAACATTCAACATGTAGAGTCAGAATAGCCTGGTCTCTAAACACATAGAATGCAAAAATGTAACTGGTTTAGCTGTGTTACAAACAAGTGGCACATCTAAAGTGCTCATGAGTTGTTGTGGAATTTGCAAGCCCACCCTTGAAAAAGGATGTGTTTGGGTCAGGAAAGTTTATGGACACTAACAATAAAAATATAGAGCTGCTGTAAAAAGAAAAGTTAATGTGCAAGTCTTACACACATTTCCATCCAGCAGACAAGCCCATAATCAATCTCAAATTTAGTCTACTGATTTTGCAAAATATTAGCATATGAGGAAACCCAGAACTAGAAAAACAAGTCAGCTGGTTGCATGCTTTCCAAACACAACCTTCCCACCAGAACAAAATGGGAACTAAGAATCAGGACATTACCGTAACTTAAAAAAGAATCACAGCCCCAGTTCATTTCTGGATCACACTCATTTCTGTAACAGGCCAGTGGATGTCAGTAAAACAAGTATATGAAACTGTAAAACTAAAGCACTTTTTGTATACCAAATAGAGGAACCAAAACAACCCTCACAATAAACAGGGTTGTCCAAAAAACCTTCAATCTATCAAAAGTTCAACCACAGCCAATAGGAATCAACCACATGACAGGAAGACTCATGATTCAATTAAAGGGCTGTTAAGGCTGTCACCAGGACATGTGATTTGATGTGGTTAGTAAGAAAAATAACAGTTATCAATCCTTCCATGGCAGGAAGGAGTATAAAGAGGTAAAGTTCTGGCTGTGCTAGTTACAAATATGCAAGATGAAGACAAACCATGAACAAACCACCAAGAAAGAAAAACAGAGAGAACCCCCTACCCAATCACATCGACCACTCCATGGAGCTCAGAGTCAAGCAGCAAGACAAAGGAAATGGGCTCCCACAGTCTATCGCTGGCTATGATCCTCACCTGCTGCAGACCACGTTTATCCAATGTGTATCTCAACAGCTTGGAGGGAAAAAAAAAGAAAAAAAAAAAAGTGCAAAGAACAGAGAGAAGGGACAAATAAAAAAATTGTTTTGCAAATTGTCAAAAATTTATACTACGAAAGGCAGCACTACTTGAACATATTTCAAAAACAAATAATGTTCCAATTCCAGTTTTTACAACTCAGACAACTGTACACCAAACAAAATGTACTAGATTGTCAAGCACAAAGTGCCTTCAAAAGAAGGACACCTTCTTCCCCTACCATGCCAAACCCCAAAGTACATGTCAAAAGAAAAAATTAAAAACATTTGGTTCTTATTTTCTTACACACAAAACTACAGATAAAGACAAATCATACCCATTTCAGACAAGGTACTCTATTTGCAGATCATCCACTTAGATGCTACCAGGCTGATGGTTAGGCTATGATGACCACATACAAAGCAAGGACAACTGAATTGTAACTTACAAACCTTGTGAAAGCATGGTAAAGCATTAAGAAAAGGAGTTGATTCCCCCTATTCTCCCTGCTAATCAGTATTTCAGTTTAACAGTGAAACAACACAAAGGAGATCAGCTCTTCCTAAAAACAATGAAGACAAAAAATAAGAAAAACCCCAGACACATACACCTTATTACTCAACTTCATTTTATTTCAAGTTCTAAAATTGCAACCACTGTACACTTCTCTAGAGACATTTTAAGGCCTTTAAAGTTAATGGAACACATCTAAAACGTCATGTAAGACCAAGTCTAACGATACAGTTTATTGAAGTAGAGAGGACCCCTAAAAAGCATTTTCTGTACTTGTAAATTCAGGTAACATCAACACCTAACCACCTTCAAATCATTCTGTATATTTTGACCATATATACTCTTCTCTAACAGGGAACAGTATCTGCAGGAAACACAACCGCAAGATTTTTTTTTCCACAGATCAGAATCTGAACGAGCTTCTGTGCAGTCTGACAGTAGCCTGAAACATCAAGATTTCCTGCCCCAAAGTATTAAGAACTTCGTCTGAACATAATGTTAGTATTAATTCTGCATTGTATTTTCCTGTTACACCGTGCATTAGAATAAGGCAGAATTTGGTTTGTAGACTTAACATGCATACGAATGCTAACTATTTAGCGATTAGGGGAGGTTCCTGACAACTAGAGAAAAACAGTTTTAATGCCCATCTTCAAGAAGTATCTGAGGAACCACAGGCTCTTCAGTCTAGTCTCAGTCCCCAAGAACGTTACATAGCAAGTCTTCCTGGAACCCATTTCCAAGCACAAGAAGGACATGAGGATGACTGAGAACAGCAGCATGGATTTACCAAGGCAAATCACGCATGACAAACATGACTGCATTCTACAAGATGACTACCTGTTCAGGCAAGGTGAAATCAATGGATGTCACATACCTTATTTAGTAAAGCCTCCCACCAAGGTGGATAGAAAAGTCCAACCAGGGTGCAGATTGCTAGCAATGTCCTCACAGGCTGATATTAGGGCCAAGAGTGTTTGATGTCTTTAATAAAACTCAGGGAATTCACATTCTGCTTCGCTTGTGCACACAGCTTTTTGCTTCCTCTGTTAAACTGTCTTAGTCTCAGCCCACAAGCTTTCTCACTTTCACCTTGTGGATTCAACCCCCATCCCGCTGCAGGGGAGTGAAGAAGCAGCTGTGTGGGGCCGAGCTGTCCACCAGGGTTAACCCACAGCAACACAGAATCACAGAATCATTATGGTTGGAAAGGACCTCCAGGGTCATCAAGTCCAACCTTTCTCCTAGCATCTCTC
>JAVSBS010014253.1:0-14401 GCA_033124195.1 Coracias cyanogaster
CCACGCCGGCCACCCCCAGCCCTGAAGCGTTTCCCCGAGCCCCTTCCCCGCTTCTTCACCTCCCCTTTCCCCTCACCGCCGAGTCCCTCACCGGCCTGGGTGGTGTCGCTGAGGTCGTGGTTGGCGGCGCTGGCCCGCGGGTAGTCGCGGAGCTTCCTGCCGCTCAAACTGAGGGTACCGCTGGCCGCCGCTTCTTCTAAGGCTCGGTCCAACGAGCGGCTCCACGAACCGGGACCTGAAGGGCCGGGTGGCGGAGGACAAGCCGCCGCGTTCCCCGCCGGCATCACGGCAGAGCCGCCCTCCGGCGCCGCCAGCACCGCGGCCGCCATTTCCCCGCCTTCCGCCGCTCAGCTCCGGCTTCGCGCGCCACCGCGCAGGCGCGCGGGAGCCCGCGGGCAGCCGGTGAACGCGCATGCGCCGCCCCCCCCGGTACGGGAGGGAAGGAGCCGAGACCCCCTCCTGGCGGGTGTGGGGTTTTTCCTCCACTCGCCCTGAGGGGTCCTCTGGCGTGCGAGGTGCAAGGCGGCTGTGGGCACCTCCTGAAACGCAGGAACGTTCGGGTGCCGAGCCCGGCGGGGCGCGCCCCGCACCCTGCCCGCCCCTCGCCCCTCTGGAGCGGAGCAGCTGCCGCGCGGCTGTTTTCCCGTCTGTCCTTCAAGAAGTCGCACTCTGCAACATCCCGCTGCTGGAACGGGCCTGAGCAGCGGCCCGGCCAGAGCCGAGCCGGCAGCACCGCCCGAGTGGGCACAGGCCGTGCGGCCTGCCTGCGCCACCAGCTGCCAGCAGCCTTCCGCCGCTTCCACCAGCACCGCCCGCGACAGCACGACCGTGGGTGCGGACCGGGGGGTCACGCAGGTCCTGCATGGCCAGGCTGAGCTCCCAGAGACTTCTCACCGGTACCAGGCTGAGCTCCCAGAGACTTCTCACCAGTACCAGGCCCAGCTCCCAGAGACTTCTCACCAGCGAGACATGTCACAGCAACACAAAAGCCAGTTCTTGAGCTGACAGGCTGGGGGAAGCTGGTGCTACAACCAACCGAACTGCTAAGTTAGACGGAGCTGCTGAAAAATACATTAATAGCGGACACGTTTAAATGCAAGGGAGCTTATGCAGCGCCGTTCCAAGAAGTGCTTAATTTTGAAGATGTTAAGATGTGTAATGAAAATGCAAGCCCACTTTAAATGAGGCTGCTTTTTGGTATATTCTTCAGAATGTTTAACAAGAATTTCATCATGGAGAACCCCTTGAAGGACATCAGAAAATTCACATAAACAATATACTGCTCAGGTGGTTATAACATGAACAAGACACTCTGAAACCTGTAACTTTTTATTTAAAAAAAAAAGAAAAAAATTAACAGCTTCAGAATAGATCAAGTGTAATAACTTCTCCAAAAAATACCAAAAGGTACAGTGTAAAGCATCTTCTCATTAAGTACAAACTAGCATTTTTTGATGCATTGCATCAATGTTTTGCATCTACGTTGATGCAAAAGAATTTTTTTTTGTTGCATCCTGGCACATGGAAAATGTATACACTGGGACAGGATGACTGACAACACTTTAATCTACTCAAATTCTAACAGTGGGACATTGGAAAAATAATACATTCCTACTAGTAATTAAGAAGAAAACCTTAACACCATTACGTTTAGTTTGCTTCTGATAAGGTATATTTTTCACCATTAAAAATAAGGGTTTAAGTGCTATGTAGCATCAGGATGCACTCTGACTTTAAAACTGCTATAACAAACAAAAGCCCTTCTACTGTCCAAAGTCTTCAGTGCTGAAGGTCCCAGTAAACGCTACTTAACTTGGAATTTGAGATAAAAACACAAGGAAACCAACTCTGTAAGAGGTCAAATGTAAGTTCTTCATGAACAATTAAAGGAATTAAACCCACTTCAAACACCATAAACATTTCTGGATGCAGCAAGCCAATCATTCTTCTACCTGACTGTACCTAAATCTCATTGCTACAGAACCGTGTTAAGTTCTAGTTCCTGGTCTGGAAGGAATTCTGAACAGGTGCCTCAGTTTTAGGGATCATAAAATCAGACTGAGGATGCCCCAGTTGTTACCATCCTGCAGATTCTGATGCACAAAGCTAAGCTTCAAGTGGCTACATGCTCCTGCTTCATGCCTCACACATGCTGGAAAACCCAGGGCTCTCCTCCAGCAACGTCCCAGCCAATTTCAAGATGCCCGACCACTTCTGGTCAGCGCCACATCTCACCTCTCTTTGGTATATACAAACAAGTGCCTCTGGCTATTTGTGAGAGCCAAAGAAAACCCTCTGCGGCAAGGTGTGCAAGATGGGAATCCTGTGTCTGGGAGGGTAAGGAACTCTACCATACCACTCACTTTCTGGTGAACTGTTGTATTTATTCCTATGAAGTTATATAAAAATGTCAAGTTATTGCATTAAGTTTGTGGAAAAAAAACTTACAAAAAGAAATAGAAAGCAAAAGTGTAAGACAAAAATAGGAGACAGACATACTGCATTTACAGAGGAGGATGATGAACTTGAGCTATTTGTGATATAAGTTACTCTCATACTGCCTGTGCAGTACTCCTCCAGTATGATCTGGACCACTTTTAAGGAGAAGAGCAGAATAGTCTCCATCTCAATTACATATTTTGGGTCTCAGCTAACAGCTTTATTTGCAAAGATGAGGATGCAAAACATTTAGTTTTCAAGAACAGAAAAAAAAAAGTAATTTGAACTTCAAAAGCACAAAGAAGTACAACCAAGGCTCCCATGACAAATGCCGCTACATCACTCCCAAAGTATTCCCGGGCTGAGGCTCTGTGCCAAACTGCAGACCCAAGGAAAGTTCATAGGCAGTCCCTAAAAAACCCTAAAATGGGGTTTGTAATGAAACATACAGTCTTTACCATAACAGAGGGGTCAAAAACCCGATATTGAGCACTCCTAAACAAAAAAAATCCCAACTTTAAAAACCTGTGTTTATGTTTTTGTTGCAAGATGAATCAAAATCAGTGTCTGTCATCAGTTGGGCAACAGAATCTTTCCCAACCAGGTGATGCTGCCACTCCAATGGATCAGTTTCCCCATTCCCCACCCCCCCCATCCCCGCCATGGCATCACGTCTTTTACCATTCAAAGTAAAAGTAATAAAGACAGATAGCTCTGCCACCATCTTAGCAAGAAGTTGGGAGAATTTCAGTGACGTATGCTGCAGTCCTCTGCCCACTTCCATCTCAGTTTCTTCGGTAGGTGGGATCGGTGCTCAAGTCCCTCTATCAGGTTAGCCCACGGTTACAAAACGGCTTCCTTTGTTCTGGGACAGCGCTGTTCTTTGTTCCTTCAGGATCCCAAAACGTTCATTCAATGTCATCCCTGTCTGAAAAACAAGTTCACCACAAATGTAAAAGATGTTAGGTTAATTTAATCAAAGTAATGGAGACAATAATAATTTTTTCCTTATTAATTGCCTCATTTAGATTAAAAAAAGGCTTAATTTGATTTCATCATTTTCCACACCATTTAAAAATCAGATTGGACTATCTATAAAGAGACAGCATTTCTCAGAATCCATTAAGAACACACGGTACACAATGTCAAGACTGAAAGTCTACTCCAAATATTGCAAGTTAAACTGAGGACAGACAGACTGAAAAAGGGAACTTTCATTCCACTCATTTCCCCACACAGATCCTATGCAACTTCAACAATGCAGCGTTTTAGCTGTATTAATGCAGGTTGCTTCCCAGTCCACCCAGTTGAGGCAGTAGACTGAAATCCAGAAGTTCAATTAATGTTACAATATAGTAGCAGCCTATTTTTGAAGTACTGCTTATCCATGGAAGGAACAAATCCAGACCCATGCGCTGATCCCATGTAGTTTTCTACAGCTGGCACAACATCTCTCTCTGTCGCCTTCTAAGTATTCCTTCAACGACAGCACTCAGATTCCTGCACATCGCCTGTCTTCATGGAACTCATGAAAAAATCACACCTTTCAAGCCTTTACCTCATCACATTTGACCTTTTTTGCCCCTAAATGCACAGCAATTGCCTTACAAATTCAGCTGTCAGTGTTCCGTGCAGGTTACACAACTGAAAGCACCTCATCCCTGAATTACGCACAGTTGCTGATTCAAGCACAGCAGGAACACTGGAAGGCTTTTAGAAATATTCAACATTTCAAATCCCATT
This sequence comes from Coracias cyanogaster, assembly GCA_033124195.1. Lineage (NCBI taxonomy): Eukaryota > Metazoa > Chordata > Aves > Coraciiformes > Coraciidae > Coracias > Coracias cyanogaster. The sequence goes on from JAVSBS010014253.1 coordinate 4,183, forward strand.
TAATGCATGTGGGCATTCAATACATGAAGTAGTGCAACAGGAACAGTGGGTTCAGTTACTTGCTTGAAGTTACATAGCAAGTTAGTGGAAGAACTGGAAGTGGAAACAAGAAGTAGTCACTCGTTCTCTCTTTCTGTCACTACTGCATCTAGGAGGAAAGTGCCCAGTCACTGACTTTCATTTGTCTTGAAACTACTTCCACAGTTAAGGAAAGAAACTGCATTTACCTGTTTCCCAACACTATTAATATCAAACTGCAATGGAACCCCTTTGGGAATCTTCTTCTCTTCAGACTGGTCCCTCTTCATCAGAAATGGTGGCACAGGAGTACGAGTTAATCGTAGTTTCTGGGAACTGTGAAAGAAGAATGTTACCAAGGACAAAGTGAGTATGTACTTTATGCAATAGAGCCTTAATGCTGATAGAGGCTCGAATTTTTCATCAAGCCATTTGATCAGACTGGCTGAGTAACTGAGGGGCACAAACTCTAGAAGGTAAAAGTCAGGTAGAATTATATAAGGGCAGCATTTGTTATGGTCAGATAGCAAGTGTCCCAACAGGAAGTGATCTTATCTTTTATCTCACAATTCTACTGACAAACACGTAATTGGTGGTTAATTATTCCCATAAATACAAAAAAAAAAATGGTACAGTCCTCCTTACAGATAAAATGCTGCTAACAAAAAAAGCTACTCAAGATTTTTGAAATACAATGAAACCTGAAAGAACAGTACCATCAACTTCCCAAAGACAAATCTGGCAAGGCCTTCTTTATGCACAACTCTAGCAGGACCTTTATGAATCAGAGGGGAACTGTTACAATCACTCGTCAACTAGATGTTCATTTGTTTTCATTCAGACAGGAGAGGGAAACAGCTGCAATATGGTTGGATTTGGACAAGGTGAAAATCTACCAGCCCACCACTCTTCAACTCCATACACAACATCAAGCTCTTAACTGGGACGTGCCTCAAGGTCTCCAGCTGTGATATTATTCAAACACAGCTCAAAAGCGCTCAAAAAGAGGCCAGATTTAGAAGTCTTCACAAGAAGCTGTGGCCTTGAGGTCGCTGTTGTCAAGGAACTTGCTAAATGGCTCCTAACAGCAACTTCAGTTGTGTTAAGAACATTTCAGAACTTTCTGAAAACTCACATTGGGGTTATGATTGCTCCTGGGTTATCAATGGACACAGTCAGAATCCCTCCGCTTGTGGTAGAAGTTCGCCATCTAGTTTGGAAACACAGAAGTCACAAAACTTTGCAGAAATTTCAGTCATAGTATCTTTAAAAGTATGTCCAAAACACTGGCTAGTAAAGAATCCATAAGCTTTCGGAATACAGGCCGGTACGAAGACAACTCGCAGCCAAACAACTTACAAGACGCTTGGCCATTGCTCCTTGTATACTTTACGTTATCTAAACCTATTGAGGTCAGCACTAGATCACACGCTGGCAAGGTCTACCATAACTGAAGCACTGACCGAAATGTTCACTTCTCTAAAACAATGTTTCCTTGCCACAGATGGGGTCAAATGGTTCTCAAAGCAAATCAAAGGGGTGACAACCTGCAGGTCTGAGCCATATACTGCTTACTCAAACGGTTGTTGGTACAAACAAGTTGCAAAGAGTCTGGTGGGCACAGAGTGGTATGAGAAGAACACATGGGGGGAGAGCTGAGTGTTCACCTTGTGATCCGCCTTGCCTATTTCCCAGCTCCTTTGTAGGCTTATATGTATATTAAATAAAATGTAAATTACATCAAGAGCTCAGGAAGACATTGACATTTGAATTTTTCTTCCAGTCTATGCAGTATTCATGAGCAGCAGAGGTAAGTCTGATCCTCTGAAGCTACCACCTTCCCCCTCATTCCTGCAAGCATCTTATGCAAATAATCTGCTCCTGGTTAAATCAGAAGATAATTTAGGAAGGAACTGAGAATAGGGGGCAGATCACTGTCACTCAGTTGATATGCCTTGAGAGAAAAGCACACCCATTCAATTAGCATAGCCAGGAAGCCAGAACTAAAAGGAGAATCATATGAATAACCATGATGAAGTTTTCCAAACTAAATACTTACTGACGGGTTCTCTTTACTGTCTGATTATCAAGGTCATCTGTTGACTGCACTTGGGCCTGCACCTGAAAACACATCAATAGACACACTGCAGTTGAATACTGTTTCAATTCCCATTGCAGCAGGTGGAAATACAGAAGTTCAAAACCAGAAGTTACAAGCTGTTTGTACACTCTGCAAAAACAGGGCTGGACTTTCAGAGGGACTTCAAGCATAACTATCCTATTACCTTTGTAAGACATTGCAGAGAAACTACTTTAAGAACACAAAGCGATTTAAACAAAATTGCCAAAGTCAGTAACTTAAACCAATAAAGAGATGGAAATGTTTTTAGGACTATGTCAGCAAACATACGCTTTACTAAGGTACACCAAAGTGTTACCAGGCCAGCAAGAAAAACCTGGCTAGTTCCTAATCTGATCAGTGTTAACACACAGAATATCCAACGTGCTACCAAGTCCCACGGCTACATTAAAGGGCTTGGGTTTTGTTTTTCTTCCTCCTGATCCTGTCTGTAATTCCGCAATCCATGTGGATAGAAGACAGCAGCTACCTACAGTCACAACAGTGGCAGATGTAGAATGAGGGCACAAATGAAAATTGAGAACACCACTATTATTCACTTCACACTATTTTCTTGACCTTACTCAAAATAACTAAAATATCTGTAAGCAGCTAAAATAACTAAAATAAATGGGGGGAAAAAAAAAAAATCAAAACCAAACCATTATCAGATTCTAAAACATGTTTCTGCTCTGTTCTCCACCTGAAGGCAACTTCTGAAAGCTAAACAGTGCTTTACAGCATTTACTTTTAAAAGGAAAAATGAATACCTTGCAACTACCCTCAAACAGTCTGACCCGTCCCATGCCCCTCAGAACAGCCCAGCTACACTGGAACAGGAAGCAAGACTAAATGGGTTACAGTACCTGAAGAGGACAAGAACACTCCCGTGCCCATTTCCCAGCCCTCCTGAAGTTTCTACTCAGATCTGATACTTGAAGTGGATTCATTAATGTCTGTATTATGGGTTAGCTTAGAACCTGTGACACAGTTTTGTTGTTTCCAGTAGTTTTTATTACCTTCAGGCCCCTTCTAAACAGGAAAGTTGCTTGACGAGTGTCTTTCTGCTGATTCAGTTTGTTTCCAATTCTGGCAAAAGTGGACGACATGTTACTCCTGTAGTATTTATAAAATACAGTTATCAAAGGCTCCACAGGTAAAGTCTTAGAGAGACTATTGTGCAAGTCAGGAGAGCGCCCGACGCATCCCTAAGGACATCTGCAATGCTGCCTCATTACGCTTCTCATCTACTAGGAACAAAACACATTACTCATAAATGGAGACATCACTTCTGCCACACAGAAGCCTAGCACTCCTACAATGAAGGACAGCACGGTTATTAATTGTGCTTTTGACTTTGCTCAGCATCCTCCAGCACTTTAAGCATTGCTGATTAGATGAAAAAAAGAAGCAATCTTGATATGCATAAAGAAAGTTTGTTTACAGTTTCCACAATAGTCAGATAGTAAAAATCTTCATCATGGAGACCAGTTAAGATGCAGTTCATAACAGACGTTAATTCCAGCACAACTGAAACATGCAATAGCTTCCATGAAACTGAAGATGGCACCAGCTTCCACAAAGGCATTTTATTTATCAAGTTCACTAAACCAGGGCTGTCACTTCAAAGCTACTGAAATCCATGTTGGCCATTTCCACAAAGGCTGCCTAGGATTGAAAGGAAAGCAGAATACCAGGTGCTCAAAAATAGAGGTACTTCCTTAATGCTCTACACAGTAATAAATTGCTGGCTTTGTATAAAGACCCCGTTTGTCTCATGCTCAGCTTCCAGATTTGTAGAACTTCATACACACGATAGTCTTGACTGTACTACTATGGCCAGTACCTACCATCTACTCCTGGACTCAGTCCTGCCAAACAAGACCCAGTATGGCCAGTTGGCAGGGAGAGTTCAGAAAGCAGACGTGGTGTTTTACCTTCTGTTTAGCGGGGCAGGCCTCCTGAGGGCTGGAGCTTGTTTCCTCTGCACTTCAGATTGTCTCTGCAGGTTTGTTTTCTTTTTCAAAACTGGGTAATTCCGCTGTGCATTCTTAAAAAACATATACGTATGTTTCAGAAAAAGCATATATGTATACTGTGTACTCACAAACACTTTTCCTTCCGTTTCCATTTACAACCTGCATATAGAATACATTTGCCTACCTTTCACAGTCTAGTCATAAATTGAAAATACCTTTTACACTTGTATGAATTCTATATTCCTCATTAGCAGGCAAAAAAAAAACCCAACCCAAACCAACTAGCAGAGCTTAGCAGTTACTTTTTGATTACTGTATCTCCCTAAACTGACAAAATACAAGCTCCACATGTCTTTAAAATTCCTCTTCTCCACAAATGGCAAAGCAATCCCCGTTCTACAGTACTGAACAAGATGGAGCAGGCGACAATGCACTGGAGGCGTGCAGAAGAGGTAGTCTACTGATGAAGTATTTTGCAAAATCTTCTGTTTTTTGTAACAGGCACATTCTTAACCCCTGCATGTGGCTGAATCATTCGTTTGTTACAAAGTAATGCAAAGACAAGAAGTCCTGCTACTTAAGCTTTTCTTGTAATTAGCCCCATACTTGCTTAGAACTGTACTTCAACTTTCATGACTGGCAACCCAATTAAGTGTTAAAAAACCCCTCCAAACCCAGTCATCAACCACCCCTCTCAAGACAAACAAGAACTCGGTGAACACATCCCCAATTTAATAAAAGGTTGTACCAGCTGTCTCCATTTTCTATTTCAGTAGAACTGTTCTGAAGCCATTGGGTTTCATTTTTTTAATCTGCTCTTACATGAACTACCAAAATTGCATTAATTACCTTCTCGCTAAGTGGCTGTCTGTTCAGAGGACTAACTCCTTTGCGTGAACCCGCTGCTTTCTTGGCTGCCAAGCCAGTTATAACTCCATAAGAACGCTTCTTCCCTGCTATCTTCTTTCTGCGTCCCAAACGATTTTTACCGTAACCTGCAACAAGCATGAAGAGCCAAATAGTTCTTACTGAGAGAAAAGCCTTATTGCTTTCAGATGCTACGCAGGCAACACAAGTTATTTGGCTGCACACTTCAAGCCTTAAGAGCAGAAGCTGTCACTACACTTGAAGACAATTCGGTCATTCAGCTATTTTAGCAGGTCTGGCCGAAGCCCTAGCACAAGAATAATCAGTTTCTCATACAGATCACAGTTTTGCTCTAGTCCATTGCATTCATTTTTGTTGAACATCTGTTATTTGTCTACAGGGACAACTTAAAAGTTACTCAGGCATAGAAACTTACCAAAATACTCTGAAACAGAACTTCATCAAGTGCTGAATAATACAAAACCAAACCAAACCAAAAAAAATCCAGCTCCTTACCCATTCAGCAAACTTTAAATTATGAGTTTAATTTAAAGACAAGGAAAAAAAAAAAGCAACTTCAAAGCTTATTTATTTAAATCAGTGGTTCCCAAGACATGACTTAAGGAAAAAGAACATAGCAATTGACCCACAAAACCATATTAAACAGTGTATGAATTACATCACATTTAAAGTGTTTTCAATTAGAAGTCTGCATGGCAGTCTGGACAAAACTGAGAATTGAAAGCAGCCTTTGAATATAAAAGGCTTATAAGTCTGAGGTCTGTAGTATAAACATCTCAAACCTCCAGTTACAGGGTTTGGTTAATGCTGTCTGGAGCCATTTAGCTTCACACTATGAATACAGACCACGCTTCAGTTTTATCCTCAAGTATCATCCCCTCTAGAGCCTCAGACTGCAAGATAAAATTTATGACTAAGGAGACAGCTCTACAGCAAGACATGTCTAGTTTTGACAGATCTGATTTCACAGCATCGCTAATAAATCTGTGCTGCTTCATAGGACAGAAGCCACCAATCAGAAACCATCTCAGATAAATCTGCCATGGAGAAACTGCTGTGTACCAACACTTCGTGGAAATAGAAAAGCTGAGAAACAGGGTTACTTAGGCTAAAAGGACCTCGCAAGCTCTCTGGACCAATCTCAAATACATGACACCCTCAAAGCTGGCTCAGGCTGCACAGGGGTTTGTGCAGTTGCATTCTGTGTATCACCAAGGACAACTTCTCTTTAAATGAACAATGTTCTTCTCTCTGTTTCTCCCCACAAAAGCTGAAAAGAGTCCCAGCTCAAGTTCCTCACTTCTTTCCAGAGGGTTTGGCAGCCACTTCTAAAACCACGAGGAATTCAATGCTGTTGATCATTTGTGGTTTCTGTAGCTGTCCACAAACAACAGAGGATTTGCTACTTATCAGAATAATTGCAATGGCAACGGAGCAACAATAAATCTGTTGGTTATAAGCTACTAGTAACTAAAATGCTCATAAGAACTATTTAATGATACCGTCTGTTAAAAAAAGAAAAATGTAAAAGAGGTTTGCTTTCAGTGGGAGAAAATGTGTGGAGCTGTATAGGAGGGAGCAGTTAAAGCTATTTACAACATTTCAGCATGTCATGAATCTGGCAACTTTGCAAAAAAATGTTTTCTTTTTTCCTAGAACAAGAGCAGGCAAGGAGGGAAGGTTCCAAGAGAGAAAAGTAACTGCCAAGATGGTTCTATTTAGAGTTTTATATTTGCAGTTCAAGTTCCTCCTAAAATTCTAAGTTCTACTTGCTTCTTTTGAGCCGTTTAGATCATTAACAGTTGCATTTGAGGACTGTGGTCATAAACAGAAACCTACATGTTTCATAACCTACAACTATAAACTTCTCCTCACCTACACAAATAATCATACACTTGGGCTGACTGATGTAATATTTTCCTGCACTGTCAACTTACTAAAGATGCACCAGCAGGACTGCCATGTTGGTCCGTGTAAAAAACAAAACTCCTTTGCGCCCTGAGCAGCATGACATTCCGCTGAGCCCCAAAGACAATTGTGTCCAAGATGCTACAACAAACATTAAGCAAGAAAAAGATAAAATGGGGATCACTGTGAATACACCAGACAGACGTATATTTGTTTTAAATGAAGGCTATGAAACAAGAAATTGCATATATTAAACACCCAATTAGCTTGTGCTGAGGTGGTAACCTTTCTGATTAGACAGTATTTTTCCGTGTTTTGATCATCCAGTGCTAAAAAGCTACTTTTCAAAATTAAATGTAAGCAAAACCAGTCTATACTTCAAGCACAAGGTGCTGGCGTGTACTGCACCGAAACCTGGGAATCATTTTAGAATACAACTCCTGTTTGTCAAAACAAACCTGACAGTTACTCAGGGAATCTACCTGTGGGAGACGGACCCCCCCTCCCATATTGATGAGATGTCTTGTTAAGCCAGCCAAGAAAAAACTACAGCTCGGACATCCATTGGCGTACCCGCCTGCGACACCACCCTACAGCTCTTATCGTGCACTTTTCCTCTCTTCATTCTCTGCCTGTAAGATTTTCTCCCTGTTTTGTATTCCACTGTAAAAACAATGCCTTAAGAAGGCTGAAACGGTTCTTCCTTTGCATCCCAAGCTCTTAACGAGAAAAGCCAGCTCAGACACTCTGCACTATCCATTCATTTATATCCCAGAGCCACATTCCATCTGCATTAACAGCTACTTTGGGGAGGCCTACTAGGAGAATTCTACCTAGCAAATATAAACATGCCAGCTCTTTTGCACAAAGCTCTGAGCTCTGGCAAGGTCTCCGCATTTCCTAATATGCCGGCTTTGGTATAAGCACTCTTCCTACCAGTCTCTGAGAAGGGACAAAGTATCAACACAATTTTTGAAATTAAAATTTAAAAAAACCCAAAAAACAGAAAACCAGAAAAAGTCAATAATTCCTTGAGTCAGTTAGAGTTCCTCAAGCACTTAAACATATCAATGACATTCTCACACCGAACCTGAAACAAAAACAAATATAAAGGGATCACAAAGAACGGAATTATAATCAAAACTGCATATGGCACCTAAATTAAAGGCGCCTAAATTGACCACGTCAATCCACATATTTCATTAGGTTACATTTCAGCTCAAAAAATCCAGATTACATTTGGCGCACACACCTTTCTGCTGCTGGATTCCCCACTTGGAGCCTGATGTCCTGAACTGTTGAGTTCGATTCTGCTGAAGCCCTCTCTTCATTTTGGGGGAATATTGCTTTCTCTCTTCTTTCTTGTTCAGTTTAATTATATCGTCTGTAAGAAGAAAATAAATACTGCAGACATTCTAGTTCTGAAGAAAAAACCCGAGCACCCTGGAGTCATGGGAGACTGAGTAGTTCACCTTGCAAAGCCAGCACAGACAAGGCGATGTTCCAGAAATATTATTGCTATAAAACACCCAGTCCCTGGGTACTTAGATTATAATATAATACCACAGCAAAGGGGAAGCAGTTGCGTGCATCCAGAAAATCCAAGAGGCTTGAAAGATCATGGCATTCAGCCCAGCATTACATTTTAAATTTAACAATTCCATCGTATACCAACAAAGAAAAGGTAATCCCACCTCACTCCCAGACTTTGCAGATACCAGAAAAATTGTCCATTCAAGCCTTAGTTCCTCCATCCTAAGTTACTTAAGAAAAATCAGCAAGAACTCAGCCTATCAGTTATCTTCAGATGTTCACTGAGGTCGAAACGATGGGAAAAAATGCAACCAATACTCCTCTGCCCAGGTATCTGCAATCCAAGGCAGTCATCTTATCTGGCGTCCAGGGAAACAACATTGAAGAAATTATTAATCCGTTTAAGAACATATATAAGATAATAAACTGATGAAAAGTGAACAGCAGGTCTGTCAACTGCAAATCACGCCACACCAGTCTGATTTCCTTCACTGACCTGGCAGCGGGCTCAGGGGGTAGGAGTAAAGCAACAGACGTGGCTTTTACCACACTGTTAGCTTGTTACAAATACACTGTAAAGGAAAGTGTTAAATTATGTTTATTGCATCCAGGTCACAACAGACCACAACTGTGCAACTAGCACAAGGGACAAAAACGTTGTTTCCACAAGGAGCTACTACAAACACAGGGACATCCTTTTTTGAGTTAGGGAGAGATAGGAATCAGGTTGCTGTGTTTAGTAGAGTTCAAATGGACTTGGATGGTGCAGAACAGAGAAAACAGCATAAAAAAAAAAAAAAATCACAGCATTGTTATCCAATGTTTTGTATCCTACTGAAGTAAACCTAAGAGATAAACAGCTTACTTCACCACAAAATGAACTGAATATTCAGGGAAAAAAAAATCTAGTAGCATAAGGAATATTGATGTAGGTCACTCAGAGTTTCATTTCTATAGACTCTTCTTTACTGAATAGATGATCCCTAGAGCAAGAATTCCCAAATTATCCTTTTCATACGACAAAGGAAATCAAAGCCACTCCAAAATGGTACATAACTCCAAAAAAGCAGAATCAATCATTGTCCGCAGCAGCACTCTGCCAGTAGAATTATTTGAATGCAGCACCACTAATAAAGTGACCTCCAACAAAAACACAGACTTCCAAAACTGCTGGAGCAGAACATGTCATCCTGCGTAACAGCTGCTTCCATCCCCATGCACCTGTGATACAAACACACCACATTCAGAGAGCACGATCCTCACTTCACAGCTCATCTGCGCCACCTTAAATCCCATTTTTTGCATGTTAGCTCTTGCTGCACACAGGGTGACAAGTTTTTAAATAGAAAAACTTAAGTTTCAGCTATTCTCTTGTTTGGGGAAAAGAAGGATATCTGGGACACTGTGCATCTGTTAGCTGACACACTGAAGCCTTCTCCTATCTTGCCTGAGATCGGAGATCAAATCTACAGCTAGAACAGCAGAATAACCTGGGAACATTGTCACACTGGAAGCTTAGCTTCAGACGAATCGCCCATAACACACTAGCAACAAAGATTGGTTTAATCTTTATTACTACACGAGAAAATACTCAACGGTAAGATCTAGATCCTAAGATTTCCTATATTAATGTTGCGTCCATTTTTCTGAAATGACAGGATTGTATCTTATTTTTGTTTATACCAGACCACACAGCTTTGACTTGAGGACAGCAGCAGTAGATGACACTGTTCTCATGCAAGTTACCCTTGTACCTAAACAAGCTACGGGACAC
>JAVSBS010014256.1:0-15757 GCA_033124195.1 Coracias cyanogaster
AAACCTCCCCTGGTGCAACTTGAGGCCATTACCTCTTGTCCTGTCATTAGTTACTTGGGAGAAGAGACCAGCACCAGTCTCACAACAACTCCCTTTTAGAAAGTTGTGGAAAGCAATGAGATCTCCTCTCAGCCTCCTCTTCTCCAGGCTAACCAATCCCAGTTCCGTCAGGCACTCCTCATATGACATGTTCTCCAGACCCCTCACGAGCTTTGTTGCTGTTCTCTGCACCTGCTCCAGCACCTCAATGTCCTTGTGTGCTGCGTACAGGGGCACAATCGTCTCCCTACTCCTGCTGGTCACACCATTTCTGATACAGGCCAGGATGCTGTTGGCCTTCACCTGGGCACGCTGCTGGCTCATGTTCAGCTGGCTGTCTGCCAGCACCCCCAGGTCCTTTCTCACCAGGCAGCTTTCCAGCCACGCTCCCCCAAGCCTGTAGCATTGTTGCGACTGAAACCGACTCCATTTGTAGCAAAGGAAGATGTTAACTGGGGAATGGCTGAACAGCACTTACAGAGATCACCTGAACCTCCTGTAAGAAAATGGACTACTAAAAGGCTTGAATCTTGACGCACCTAAGGAACAACTATTGTCAAGAAAATGCTCCTGTGAGGGAACAATTTCCTTCTGTGCCCTTGGCAGCATCTTTACATAAAACAAGCACCTTGCACCAAAGAGTTCAATCCTTGCCACATACATAGGACCACATAACACATTCATTCTTTCCAGATTTCTTTCTCTGTGGGTTAACAGCCTAGCTTGCTGTGAGACAGGAATACAGGCTAACTTAGGGCACTTCAGGAGAAAGGTTAAGAAGTTTACAGCTACAAGATTCTTGTGCTGTCTCTGGGAGTGGAGATCTACTAAGCTGGCCTGCCAAATAGCTGAAGGAAGGAGTCTTGTGAAGATAAGACAGCCCTATTTCAGCTAAACCAACAGAAGTAAAATAGCTCTTACATAAATCTTGAAGGTCATAGTATCCTTAGACCTTTGCCTAATTAACGGCAAAATTAATACTAAAGTTCACACCCCTAAGTATAGGCCTAACAGAGTACATGCTAAACATACATGACTATATTCCTCAACTCTGCACCCAAATCATGCTAAGTTACCTAGAAGGCAAGAACAGATGGGTTTAGCATATAAAAATCGCAAAGGTAATATGTCTCGGGAGCTGGGGCAGAAAACTGAAAGCCTAGCAGAGATGGTTGACAGACTGTACTCCTCTTCCTCCAACCAAGACAGGGACGCCTTCTTGGTAATAACTGCGCCTTCAATGTATGGTATACCTTTTACTAACACTCCTTAGCACTATTACACAGACTTGCTTCTCCGACTGCATCAGATGTACCTGGGAATTACTAACTTGAGCTCAATTATCTTTCTTTGCAGTTAGTATATCTATCAACGGCAATTCTGAACCTATTGTATCTATCGCTTTAATAATCTAATGGTTTTAATCTTTACACTATCTCAGTGCAAGTCCAGATCCAGGACTCTGAAACATTTAAGTACCACCTAAGCACAAGCCCCGTATTCAGGAGACTGATTTCTCAGACATACTTTGACTTTGCAGAACTGCGCAGTGCAAGCCTTTGGGCTCTGGCAGGCAAAGGTCTCTCTCACCCTTAATGTAACATTCTCCTATAAAGGTTCTTGATCATACTTCACACTAAAATAGGAACTACTTTCTTAAACTACAGGCACTTAAAACCACAGCCACCTCTGGGATGAGACAACTTCTCTGTCAATGTTCAGTAACAATTCATGGGGGGATTATTTTTGTCAGGACCCCAGTCACCTGTTCATTAAAGGAAGGAGCCAAGCATATATATGCTATCGTTAACTAGACTACATATTCAGCAAAACCAAGCAAACACGATCCGTCCAGGTTTAGAGATCCCTTGCCATAACCAGTAGCTTTGGAAAGGGCCTTCAGTGATCATCATAAAGATAGAGACTTTGCCCTGTTTGAATGTGTGAGCAGAAGTTGTGCAGCTCTCCCTTCTGGAATACAAACTTCTGTAGAGCACCAAGTAAAACACTCTAGTCACAAGGAAGGCTCTCCTAGCTGCAAATGAAGAGACCAATCAATCCTCTGACTTTGTGGACACAAAACATCCCCAGAGTGGGGCAAAAGCACAGAAAGGAACCAATTTGCTGATGCACAATCTTCTGAGTCCTTGTTGTTCTCATTCAGTTGCATGTTTAAGAGCTGATTTCTTCCACTCACTCTCTTTCCAGCTTTAACATGCTGGCTACAGCAGCATGAGGTCATGGTGCGACATCACAAAATTCCCTGCAGAAGCCAGTGGGAGGAGAGGCTTTGCTGGGCAGGTGCCAAGCTTTCGTTCAGACAGATACAACCTCAGTGCATTTTTCATGCTCTATTTGCTAATTAACAAGGGAAAGCAAGCCATGAAACTGAACGTCCAGACGTTTCTTGCAGATTTGGTCCTTCATGCAAGCACATAAGCAGAACTGTGTCCCAAGAAAGGCTCCGTCTCCTTGCACAGGGAAAGAGCTCAAGGTCACCTTACCTTTAGACAGCCACCTGCAGCACAAGAACAGGAGTCACCTCCAACGCCAACATTTGAATTTCATTTAGGATTAGTCAGCAGAAGGTGCCTGAATAGCATATTAACCCCAACTATGCAGACTCAAATATACCTAAAGATTTGGTGAAACTAGATCTACATTTCAGCTATTGCAATAGAGAGAGCTATCAAGCCATTAGAGGTCACTTCAGGTGAGTTCTGAATCTGTTCAGAGGGTCTGTTTTAGGCACCCAGGACACCAAAATGCCACATGTCACCCTCTTGAGCTTGTCAGCACTTGCCTTCTCATCTTGTTCCAATTTTAATGGCGGGCAACAATACTAAGACCATTTGTACCTACACAACAGACTTGCAGCAACTCACTGTGCAATCCAGAACAGATCACACTTCTATCTAAAAGCACGATATGTTCTGCCTGTCTGTCATTGACTGTTTCATGTATGCTAAGCGTTTAGTGGATTGAGACTCTCAAGTAATCTGCATCGCTATGTTTTATGCTAAGTTTGAACACAGATCTCCCAGGGAAAAGTGCATTAACTTCCAGGTCCATTTGTTCAGACCACATAGTACTACTGAAGATATCCATGGGAGGGAAGTATGACAACCCCAACAGAGCAGAGCAAGAATTTTTTTAAAGATCAGGACAGAAATGGCAGTTACCTGGCTGTGCAGTGTGCTGGTGAGCATCTTCGGTGGGAAGCATCAGCAAGCACATCCAGAGAGTACAGAGGAGATAACGGATTGAACTGGAAAGTCAAGAGATTTTATTTAAGTAAAGCATTAAAAGAAATAGTCTCCAGATAACAGCTGCTCAGATCTATTCCCTATGGTGGTTCATACCATATAAGCAGACCTTTCCAAAACATCAAGGGGTCAGACTAGGGGCGAGACTAGGTGAGAACTGACTCTCACTTCTGACAAAAGGCTAGCAGAGCACAACAGCAAATCTCATAACCATTTTCTCCCAACAGACAGCCTTATAAGCACACTCCTGGGCTCAAAAACGCTGGTTGACTCACAGTATACTCAAAGTGCTCCACTGCTGCATGTCATGAGCAAAAACTCTGCCTCCCTTTCAAGGAAGCCTCCTGTCTACCTTCACATTGTAGGGAGAAAAAAGTCACTGTTATGAATGGTGCAAGCACAGAACTTCCCACAGAACAGTTCCAATATTCCCTACAGTCATATGTATCACTGAAACAGACCTCTAGAAGCCTCAGGCCCACCAGGTTCAGTTCACAATGAGCTCCCACTTCACTCCACAGCAAGTGAGCTGCTCCTCCCACTCCCAACCCATCTCACAAGCTTTCTTTGCAAATTGCTTAGAACAATTTTTTTCAACACTGCATGGTCAGGCTAATCTTAGATCCTTTTAGACATACACTAGACAAATCCTGAAGGCATCAAACCTGAGCAAGACAGCTTGTTGTAGAAGATGCAACTCTTAGGAAGTTTTTTAAAGGTCATGACAGAAATGTAGTAATCTAGTCAATCAGTGCATGGAGCGAACGTTGCTCAATATGCAGCTAGAAGGTTCAGACTGGTAGTTCCTCTGGGGTACCTGCATTACACTTTCTTTCAGCATCTCCTCTTTATTTATAATTCACACCACAAGCAGGAAATTCATTTCCTTCTGCTTTGCAAAGTGCTACACCAATCTCCAGAACACTTTTCTTGTATTACTAGGATTACTGATGTATTTTCAAATAAGGACAAATCAATAATCCACAGCTGTAGCAGGGTTATCTGCAACTCTAGAACTCAGTAGTAGGCTTTTATGTTCAACTTTTCTGAGAAAAAAAGAGACACTGCGCACCAGAAAGCTACTGCTATCAGGGAGCACCTCCTTAAATTGGACTGTTAGTTTACTGTCAGGGAAGTAACACTGCAGCTGCACAGCAGGGGAGAATCGCCAGTAACCCTCAGTAGCTGATTCAAGTTCATTTAAGAAAAACAAAAGTAATTTATTTTGGTCATTTGAAAGCTTATGTAGTTATCAATATTATGTTTAGCAATATAAAAGGCCCATGTGAAATGTTCTCATTAACAGAAAATACACAATCGCACAAAGGTCTGAAATTTATTTCTTGCTATATATGTATTTTTAGTCTCCTGAAGGATAAAACAGATTTCAATCCCTCTGCTCAGCAACTGAAAACCAACTTGCAAAGGAATAGAAGGGAGTGTGCACAGCTAGGAACACAGATGCTCAAATGGAAGATCCTTTTTGCTTTCTGCTATTAAAAACCCAATCTCTTATATCTTAAGTAAAAAAGCTTCTTATCACTGAAGCTATGAAAGACTTACTGGAGAATACAGAAGTGCATACACAAGAGTTTCAGTTACAAGAATGCCTCTTTCCCTTCCTTATCACCTCTTATGTTTTCCTGTTATGGCTGCTATTTAACTATAATCAGCTTGCCATTTTTTTCCCCTTCTCTGTTGATGACGCTATCAGGTAGAAGCCTGAGCCAAACTAGGCAAAACAAAGCATTTAAAAAGAGAAAAATGTTCCAATTCTTATGGAATTTTGAGAGGCCAAAGCTCCTCCTGCCAAGAGGCATTTTCCCTCCCACTCACTGTCAGAGAGGAAAGCCTACGCTAACCCAAAACAGGGAGATAAACAAAAGGAATTCCTGAGCTATTCAGTTGAGAAAATTAGAAGGGACAGGACTACCTTACCTCGTGTGCACAGGCCACAGTGTGTGGGAAATCAGAAGCTGGCACTTTTTTCTTTCTATGGAGAAGGAAACCAAGGGGGGAAAAAAAAAAAAAAAGGGTAGAGCAGAGTCAGCTTACCTGGTTGCGATCTCTCTTCCCCACGGATGGTAACCAAAAACTGGAAGGAGGCAGAGTCAGAAGAATAGGTGTGAGCAATGTCAAGGAAGGAACAAACACAGCAGGGGGGGAGGGAGAGGAGGGTTGGGGGTAAGGAAAGGAGAAGGGGAGAACAAAGATGGAGGGAGAGGAAGAAAGATTAAGCATCAGCAGGACTCATATTAAAAACAATGAATTTCAGATCCAAGGAAGAAAACTGGATACCAACAGCTGGTGAAGGCTGGACACACAGCACTAGTTAAGAGGTGCCATCCTTACCTATTCATTGCCCAATAAGAATTGCATTAGAGGTAACCAAAGGATAGGCACCGTGACTTTTTCCAGTGGTGACTACAGTTTAAATACACCAACTGGGAAAGGAGACGGAATGTCAAAGAGAGAAAGTCATTTTGCAGTAAACACTGACTGTAACCAAAAGGGCATTTGGGCAGTGTCCACACACTGGGGGAGCTTTATAAACAAAAAAACAAGTCCACAATTGCAAAGAAAATGGAGAAGCCATCAGTAGAGGACTGTCTCCCATTCCACAGGTCACTGCATGCTTAAGTTACCACCCAGCTCTTCACACCCTTCAGCCCCAAGGGGAAAAAGGACCCTTTCTTCCTCCCCTCCCAAAGTTCTACACAACAGCTGTTAAGGGCCTTACTCTTTCTGGCGTGGATCACTAACAATATGACCCAGCCTCTCGGTGCCCAGAGTGCTCATGGAGGTCTCCTGAAACACAAAGACAGGTAAAAGGTTGCAAAGTCTCACACAATGAGCAGATGTAATAGTTTGCTGCTGCCAGTAAGAACAGATCTTACCCCCCTGAGCAACATCCTTTCCTTCCCAGCCCGCTTCCTGCTAAATGTCTTCACTCTCTCCTTGTAGAACCTCAGTTGAGCTGATTTAACTAATTAGAATGGCAGAAAATCATTTCATTTTACTTGTGGGGCTTGATTTTTATTATTTTAGTGATTTTTTTGCTTGGTGCACAGGGGTGTGCCAAGGACTGGACCGGTGCAAAGTATGCAGCACAAGGATGCAGTTAAGAACAGGGGAAATGGCTGAGATGTGCTTACTTCCAGGTTGCTGGGGTCAGCTAGGCCAGAAAGAGTCTGAGAGACAGGACATCACGCTATCCTACTAACAATGGCGCTTCACCAAGCACAGGTGAATGAAACAAGGAGTATGCGTGGAGCATTTGCCCTTTCTGAAAGCAGCAATTCAGCAGCAGGACCTCTAGCAGCTAAAGAAACAGCAGGTCCTAGGAGAAGGGACTTGCTCTGTGAGCTTGTCTCCCTGTAAGGCACTGCCCTGTCTAGGTGCTTGATGCTGGCATACATGTACACGCACTGCCTGAAGCACCAGATGTTCATATATGCATAACAACTACCTCCAAGAAAGAAATATACTTTGCAGTAAGGGTCTGATGATAAACGTAAAAGGCTTTCTTCACAGGTAAGAATTGTTTGTGCCAAGTACATAGGCAAAATGCACTCAAAGTTTGGGGGCAGTTGTAGCAGCAGGGGTGAAAGATGGGCTATTTATTACAGCAGGAAAATTATTAACTTAAAGTGCCGTAATGTTTAAATTTACCGTTTATTACTGTGTAAATTACAAGCCGTATTTTTGGTAATTAGCAGCTCGCTGGCGGGGAGCTCTGAATGAAACTCATTATTTATGATTACAATTTAGAGGGAGATGGGGAAGGGGGAGCAGTGACCTCCGCTGCAAATGACAAAGATCCCTTTAAGGTGATGAAGATGAATTAAACAAGTAAATATTATCCTTCTCATTTGGATCATTAGAGTTGCTGCCGACAGGCCCAGCCACTTGCAGGTGGCCTGAGGAACCCTACCCAAAGCCAGTCCCTTGCCATCTGAGGATTCATTCATATTTTAAACAATGGTTACAATTAAGCAAGGTAAGTGGAAGAAAGAAGGAGCAAAGACCTTTCAAGTGTGACTGAACAGAAGGAAGTAGTCATATTCCTCTAGACTCCAGGCCCCTTTAACACGCCTTGCTAACAGACTGTCTAAGGCCAGTCACCTGGGAAATAAGCTGATATTTTCAAAAGCACAGAGCACATCCCATAAAAGAAAAGCCCAAACAGACAATACCTTCCTTCTCAGAAACATCTTTTACAACAGACAGCAGCACTCAGCACTCCAAGATCTAAACCCAACTGTGTATATCCCTCTTTCTTTTACACAGGCATCTGCAAAGTATTGCTTATTCCTTTAGAAACAGGACTAATATTTTGTTTATTGTTTGCCCTGGTCAATGGCTTTGGGTAACTTTGTCTGCATTATTGCATACAACCTTTTATTCTTCTGTCTGCCCACTAAAAATGCAACTGCTAAAACCACCTTTCATTGCTGCCGTTCGTATTAGTCTGCTTCCCTGCCTAAAATTTGGCCTTCCTTCACTTTTGAGTCACTTCTCTGTCCTTGTAGTCTCCGATTATGAACATGCAAAAGTCTTATGCTATCATCATTTACCCCTACATTCTGTCTAAATCTTCTTGATATTTATGCACCCTGTCATTCATCTTTAGACCTCCTTTCATACTGCTTTTAACACTGATCAACTGTCTCTGCTACTCCAAGCTTGCCTTAAAATCCACTTAGTCAATCAACTTCTGACAGTCAAAGCAGTTGAACAAACACATGAAACAAAAAATGTACATAACACCTTTCTGCAGAAAAAAATTCACATGGTATCTTAGCATAGTACTTCAGGACTACTTCAGACTTTCCAATGCTAGGATCAGCATTGGAAATATAAAATTATCTTGAAAAAGGGAATACCTTGCCAACAAGCCTCCTCCGACCTTTTCGGAGACAACGGGCAGCAGCTCCTGGAAGGCGATTCAGTCGAGCATGAAATCCTGAAAACCAAACCCAGAAAAACTGAGAAATGAATACAGAAGATTCTTCCTGACAAAACTACTAGAAAAAAACCTTAGTTCAGCAGTCAGATCAGATCCTCTGTCTCTTGTTTGTCAATCTGCAAGAGCTAGATATGCAAATTTTCACAAATAAATAAAATCTCTACTTAAAAAAAAAGAAGACTCAAGAATGTGAGCAGCTAGTATGAGTATTTTAGTATCCTCTCCAGTAGTGCAGCTATTTTTAATTGGATCATGAAAAAAACCAAACCCACAAGTATCAGTTTAAATCACAGCACCTGTGAACAGAATCTGCTCTTGCCATCACATTAGAAGTTCTCAAGCACAAGACATTGATTATTGACCTCACCTCTCTGAGCTGGCCTTGAGGGCAAAAGGAACGTGGAATCTGAGAGCTTGTCCAGGCCTGAATCAATCTGCTCCAATTCAGATCGGTGATCAGCTCCCCACTTAGGAAGAAGGTTGGGGACAGTGAATCCTGGAACACATTCTCCTTCATAAAACCAATCACTTTGCTCATCATCTCCTAAAGAAATTGGATGGAATTAGTCCACAAATAACATCAATATGCCCTGTGACAGTCCCACAAAATACTACAGGTAGGCATTTCTAGATGTGAAACAGACAAAGTCTCATTAGGAATTCCTTCCTGAAGAGCCTTGTATTTGTATTCTGTTTCAATGATCTGCAGTAACTATGGGGCCTCACTAAATGCTTTAAACTATCCAACTCATCAGTCTACAGAATTTCCCTGTAGAACAAAGCCCTCTTTATAGACCTGCCTAGGGCAGCTTTAGCGCTCTGTTGCAACTGCATCTCATCAACCTTAGTTCAATGTTGTGTGATGTCTTATGCAGAACTCTTTCTCTGAAGTAATTACTGTGACAGAGGTAGAGGCCAATCACTTGGCACGCATTATAGGCTGTCACAGGAGAGACTTCACAACAGGAGAAGACCAGGCTCATAGAGTAGGCAAAAGGAGCATACTCACTGATGAGAAATACCCCTAGTCTCCTAAGCCAGTAGCTAAGAGGAAAACACACAACTCTGAGTGTAATTATTAACCATGCTGCAAGTCTTTCACAATCAAAATTTCTTAAAATCTGTCAGAACTACAAACCCTCTGCAGAACTAGAACAGTAGTAATAGAAGTCACAACCAACGTCTCCATGAAGCAGGGTCACTGTAATTAACGCAGTTGCAGTCTAAAACTGAACTGCATCAGACACTATTCATGGTAAAGCTGCCTGGCCAGAAATTCCCTGAGAGCAGTAGCATGTGAGCAATTTAAGAAACATGCAGGAAGAGGACAATGAACCTGACACACTTAGCTCTTCAGTAGGCCAACTAACAAGTCCTGTGTTGCCTTAATAAACTAATACACCTGACTCAGGGAAAACTCCCATTTGCCTACCATGAAGTTTGAACTCAAGCATCCCCGCTGATTCTCCTTTCCTTACCGAGTTACATTATTCCTGACTGAAGTCCATTATGCCTACCTGCAAATCTTGCCAGAGAGAGAGAGAAAAAAACCCAATCTTACTGCTGCAATCTTGCACATAACAGAAGCAACACCCAAAACCAACCCCAACAGCAACAGGTAGGAGAGTCAGAACATTTCATCCCAAAGCTCTGACACTGCTTTTGATTTCTGTGATCTTTCAGTTGACCTAGCATGCTTCTGACAAATAAATTAAAATATAAATATCCCTACCCACCTTATAGTAAATTAAAACTAAGTAATGTTGGATAGTTCTTCTAAGTGATCATATTTTGTGCAAAAATATGTATGAGCATAGTGCACTGTGATATCTCAAATCACTAGTCTCACAAGACAAACTTTAACAATTAGGATCATATGCTAATACTGCAGTAACTTTCAGCAGGAGAGATCCTGATGCATTTAATAAAAAAAAAGCTTACAATTAAATGATAAATTAGGACCATTCTCTGCTCACAGAAGTGCACTAGTAGCTGAGATTCCAAAGACAACCTATTTAATTAGTAACAGCACAAATATTACATCAAGTAACTTCCAAAGAGGGAGGGGGGTGGAACACATTCAATTTAAATACACTGCTACCTTAAATTTCACATTATTCAGTTTGGAATTGTACTAGAAAACTATTTCTAAACAAAGCTGTTTATTATTTACCTTTTGACTAGAAAATGTCTTTAAAAATGGAGATATTTCTTATTTAAACTGATTATGCAACAACTTTTTTTTACCCTTTTAAACATAAGTGTAAGTGAAAACATCTTGGCTGGAAAGCACTTATAGTATAAACTGTTTGAACAGACAGAGGCCTGATGACTAGAATGTCCAATCCCTTCTAATACTTAGACAAGGAAGGCTGTAATTGGATTTTATTAATTTAAGTATTATATTCTACATGCTCTTGTATATTGGGTATCCTACTTCTAGTAGCAGCCAGAAGTTAATATCTAAAACAGGGTATAAAACCAGGGCAAGTATATAGGGCAAGCATATAGACAAGTGTGTATATATATATATATATATATATACACACACACACACTATCCAGTCTACATCAATCTTGCCTCAGGTAAAAACTCACCACTTCAGTCACCACCCTGCTCCATCATCCGATATGCAAGGGCTCACTCATTTCAGCTCCCCCAGAACAGTCATCAGTAAAAAGAGAGGACAAAATATTTGACTTTTCTGTTGCTTTTGAAGGATGGGAGGCTGGAAACAGTTATTTTTCAGCAAAGGTCAAACCTGATATTTGAAATACCTACTCTCAGGGAAAGTATTATAGCTAAGTTCAAAATAGATTGGCCCTAGAGCCCAACGTATCATCAGAAAACACATAAACATATTTGCTATCATTGTGTTGCCTCAAAAGCAGACACACCTGGGTCAGGAACAAGCTAGTGGAAGCAGCATTTCCTACTGAGTTACTGATACTACTCCTTTAGCACTCATCTATTCCCAGAAGAGATCTCATCCAAATCTTAGCTTGTGAAATGTGACAGAATCAGAGTGCACACCAGCAGAAGCTGTGCGGAATTACAGGTCTCTAGGGTCACATTCCACCTGTTCCAAATATAATAGTCCTGAGTGCTGATGTGCCTACTACAACCTCTTTTGCACTTAATTCTGCAATATTCCCCATAAACCGGACACTGTGCTGTCACCGATAAAAAAACCAGATTATACTCCACACTCAAACCTCCTAAGAAACCACTTCTACAACAGCTCATCTAAAACACACAAGAGCAAGGGAGGAATGTGTATTTAAAGAAATAAAACCTATCACATATTACTGTTGCCTTCTCAGCACAGTCCATTAGGCAACTTGTCAGTACAAACTGATTTTTTTTTTTCCACATTTTCTCTTCTGGCCCATAGAGAAAACTACTAACAGATTCAGGCACTAATGGTATGCAGACAACAATTAAAACACCTATAAAAACAAATCATAAGTGCCACTCTTTCATTATGGAGAGCTTTAAAATTCCTCTTGTGTTTCTGTGCCTTTCTATAATCATAGCTTCTTATATTTCAAATATTATGGATGTGAAATACAAAGTATTTCAGCAGGAAGAATGCACCGTTACCACAATCACACTTTTGCACACTTCTGCGTATTTTTTAACTGCTAGCCCCTCCCAGCCACTGCCCTTTCTCCCATACTTCCCTCTGTCCCTCTTCAAACATAGATCTTTCCATTTGTAAAGAAAGCAATAGAAATTCGCCAGCACACAAGGAAAACCACAGGACAGCTGTTACCTTGGCGGCCCTCATCATTGGTAAACAGGCCAGTATCGCTGCTGCTGCATACACTGCTGGTTTCACTGGAATAAAAACAAACAAAAACCCCTATTGTTACAATTGCAGGGGGTACAAAACAAACCAACAAAAACCACAAAACAAACCAAGATTTATTAGATTTTACCAGCTTCTCTGAACCCAAAATGCTTTTATGTATCTCACAAAAAACTGCGCTGTAGATACATGGCTGGCTCTAGCACAGGATATAATTGCTTTCTGTTAAAACCTAGCAATTCTGCATCACTTGGAAGAGAGTAGAATCCTCTATCTAGTCTAGTTCTAAGTTATCAAAAGTAATTAATACAATGGCATTTGCCTCGGGTACTAGAGTTAATAACCTAACTATGACATTGACTGGAATACTCACTAGGAAATTAAGTGCAGTTAAAATCTCTGTCCTTGGGTCACTTAACAGCTACTGAAAACCCTCTGAAGTTTTCTACAACGGATTCCTTTTTCTCAAAAATGTTATACAGATACATAAACCCTCCCTTCAATCTATGAAAACTGTTTTATTTGGAGGGAAGAGCAGCTGGTACATTCACAACTCTACAGCCAAATACCTCAGCACAGCATGACTTGCTGCTGCTGAACGCAACCTAGTTACAGCACACTTTGCACTTGCTGGAGCAGTTACAGGAGACTTAATTTTTGAACCAAAGAATTAAATTAGAATATAATGTGTAGAAAGCTGTAAATTGACTGTAAAGCTGCATGAATATTTGTAGCAGAAGTACACACTCAGGTCAGTCCTAAGCATCTGATGGCTTTAATGCTGATATTAAATTAATCCTTGGACACTTCGGGCAATACTTCTCTGATTTAGTGGAGATAGCAGAACAAGTGGAAACTTCTTATTGCCTATCCCCTTACTACTGAGGCCTTAGATGTGAACATCAGGTGTAACTCAGCACTAAAACCAATCTCTGATCAGGGCATGCTGTCAGAAAGCATCTCTGGGTCCCTCTTTTTCAGGGATATTGGGTTATACTAGACACCAGTATCAACAGAAGGTCCCTCAATTCAAAAGGCTGAAGGATGAGGGACCCCAATGAATTGCAGCACATAATAAACTCCCATTTTTTGAGCATATTACTGCTCTTAGAAAATGCACTCTGAAGTGTAGCCAAATCAACATCTCAGGCTGGACATCTACAACTTCTGCACATCTTCATCATTGTATAAAGGTCATTTAAACTTAAGGATGAACAGTTTGTACATCATTCCCATATGTGCACATATAAGTTTATACCAAATTCCAAAAGAATCCATTACAAAGTCTGGCCATCCATTCACCCTCCCACATACACACCATGGCAATTAAGGCCAAGGACTGAGAACCATGAGTCATTTGTTTCATTCCTAGCTCTCCTACCAACTCACTGTATGACCCTGGGCAAATCTCTTAGCATGTCTGCTTTCCCTTTTGAAAGCCTGGATTAACAGTCCTCACAAGCAGCAGATGTGAGGATTGAGTGACTGCTTCATAAGGGTTTTAGCATCCTCAGAGGAAAGGTGCCTGAGGAAGGAAAAAGCATCGTCAAGATTCCAGATCATATTAACAGCACTTTAAGAATCCTGTTGTACCAAGAGCTCTTTAGTGCCTTACAGACACAAATTATTGCCAGTGCTTTACTGGAACAAACTTTCACAGATCTCACCCTCTTCACCACCCCTTTTACACTTCAGGGCTGAACACAAACTATACTCCTACGCAAGCCTTTCTGCAGGTCCAGTAAGCACTGATTAATGACCTCCACTTGCAAAGGAGGCTACTTACCTTAACCATGAAATAATGAATGCTATTGATCCGACAAGCTACTGCTATAGAGTGTTATTGATCACCCAATCTTTGGTTAAAATGGTCCTCATTTAGCAATTTCACTGTCGCAAACACCTGGAGCAAAGCGTGCTTATAATTAAATAGTTTGGGGGAGTTAAAGTGAGAGGTGATGGACAGAGATCTCAGGTTTCCCCCATTTATTCTTTTGCCTGAGCTATTGTTTGTGTCAAGAAGGATATTGATTTTCTATAAAAATAAGAAAACAAGAGGCACCAAGGGGCTGCAGAAGGTCAGGCTGGGCTGGTGAAGGAGGGGCAGCTGAACACTCTGTCTTTGTCACTTGCCTTCCAAGAGAAAGGAGTTTTTTCTTTACGGAAGGACTGGCCTCCAATTCATCAGCTTAGCCAGGCTCTCGCCTGCCACTGCAGGCTGTCATTGAAACAGCTCCCTTCCGAGAGGTACAGCGGCTGCACCGCACACGTGGGACGAGCACTGGCTACACTCCCAGGCCAGAAGACTGGACTGGTCTTGGCTGAGACAGAGTTAAGTTTTCCTATAGTAGCTCTAGGGTGCTATGCTTTGAATTTGTGACCAAAACAGTGTTGATAACACACTGATGTTCTAGTTATTGCTGAAGAATTCTTAAACAGTGGCAAGGCGAGACGGCCTTGCCACTGTTTCTCACACTGCCCTGCCAGCAAGTAAGCTGGGAGTGCACAAGGAGCTGGGAGAGGACACAGCTGGGACAGCTGACCCCAGCTGACCAGAGGGATATCCCAGACCACAGGACATTTTGTTCAGCAATAAAAGCCGGGGGAAAGAAGGAGGAAGGGGGAAAATTTGGAGTTACAGCATTTGTCCTCCCAAGTAATGGTCAGGTGTGATGGAGCCCTGCTTTCCTGGAAATGGGTAAGCAACTGCCTGCCAATAGGAACTAGTGAATGAACTCCTTGTTTTGCTTTGCCTATTAAACCAACTTTATCTCAACCTACAAGTTTTCTCACTTTTACTCTTCCAATTCTCTCCCTCATCCCACTGCGAGGGAGAGAGCGGGCAGCTGTGCGGGGCTCAGCTGCCTATCCAGATTAAACCACAACAAATACATCAGCATCAAGCCAGTGAAGTCACACGGCATTGGCGAGTCACTACAATCCCCAGTTTGAAAAAGTCACATTAAGAGTTATGGCACTTGAGAGCAGATTAGACACACTGCACATCTCTCACTAGTAAGCACATCTTTCAAAGTGATTTTTCAGACAGCTCTCATACTATGGGTTGTTCTGCCCTCAAGCCAAACCCACAGCATTCTGGGAGTAATCAGCTTGGACCAACAAGAGAAAGAACTTCAGTGTGCAATATATAATTTGCCTCTGCTTCACTGTGGATGCAGGGAATCTCAAAGCATTAAGGGGCATGCTACTTCCAACAGTGCTAGCAGTTAATTGTCATCTTTGTACAAATATACAAATGGCTACTTAAACTAAGACCCCCTCGCTTCCTCTGTTGTTTCCACAATCATCTATACATCAGGCTTTGGGTCATGCCATTACCCAATTTAGAACCATCATCGTTCCCCCATCACGTTCCTGCACATGCTTCCTTCTCTCAATTTGTGTTCACCTCTTGCCATGTATGGCAAACAATTTCAAAGCTTTCATTTCACACGCACTTTGAATCACAATACTGCAGCATATCTTCCTCCAGGAAAAGACTGGTACAGTCCCACAAGCAAACTGTAAGAACTACCTCCTCATTAAGGATCCACATCCAAAGCTTTCTCAGTGAATGGGAGTTTTTCTACTGAATACAGTAAGTTTCTGACCTGACTTAGGATAAGGAGCCTCATAGAAAGCAGAGAAAATGCTGGGTATCTTAGCATTTAC